>CAEFZY010074250.1:0-145790 GCA_903066815.1 Brachyrhaphis roseni
TCCAATTATGACAAGCTGTCTTTTATTTATATATATATATATATATATAAATAAAAGACAGCTTGTCATAATTGGATTTTTAGAACCAAAATAAATCGAACTAGGGTCTTATACAAAGTTCTCAGAAAAATAATATAAATTGAAAGTAAATTCTATAATTTCCATGTCTATTTATCTCAGCTTCTTTACAACGATATATAAAGTGACAAAACAACGGTCTAAATGGGTACGAAATGGAAATAAGAAGGGACCAAATGACAACGTAGAGGTTTAATGGTTGGAATTGACCATAGCATTTCAGTATATTTTTTTCTTTGCTTACTTGAAAAATGGACATAAGTTGTCATAAAAATGTTGATGATTTCACATGTAGCTTAATTTGACTGTTTTATATTACCTGAGAACTTTAACAGATTTTATAACCTTGATTTTAACAATAATAATAATAATAATAAACCCTGCTGGGAGGTATTATTTGAATTAATGATATAATAGAAAATTGCTTTAGTTGTCAAATAGGTACGGAACGCCCCCTTGTGGTAAAGCTTCCCACTGCAGAGGCAACATTTTGAACTGAATGTTTATTTCACTGCTGTTTATTTCAAAAAGGCTTTGAGGCAGCCATTAAATACATTGTTTGGTATAAACAGATCTAAATACCATATTTGATTAAATCACAATAATTTTTATTTTGCAAGTATATGTTTCTTTTTTCTTTTTTTTTTAACCAACAATGAATATATAAGCTACAAATTCTCATTTGAGAAGCTGGGAGCGGTTGGTGACCGTTAAAATTTACTGAGCAAAACAACAAATTTTATCCTGTCTTTGAAAAGTACATTTAATTTAACGATAGTTATTATTGGTGTTGCTCTTAACTGTAATTAAGTTAGAAATCTGATAAAATACACCTTTGAAAGTATCAAGTACAGAAAATACTTTAAAAAAATAATAAATGTAAGTATGCCTGTTAATAATAGCATTATTAACAGTTAAATAATGTTTCCATTAAATAACTGTTTCCATAATCATTTGCATTGTTGTGCTGCAGTGCATTGTAAAGTTACTAAAAATGTTACTGTGGCTCGTCAAATAAGCCCTAACATTGGTTAACCTTTATTAAGCCGGTACTAATTTTAGCATGAATTTAATTCATGCTAAATTCATGCTAATTCATCAATTAGCATGAATTTAATTCATGCTAAAATGAGTACCGGTAATTGCAATATAACCATTTGCAGTAGTTTGTATCTGCTGCGACCTCTGCAGAAAGTTTGACTGCTTTCATAATGACTTTGGCAGTATCGCTCACAGTCAGAGCTCACTGAAGTCAGACAACGCTGTTTCTCCCTTGTCTGCTCAGTAAATAAAGCCGTTTTTGTGAACTTCCTGTGCTGTTTTTTTTTGTTTTTTTTTTTTTTAGATGGGCAGTCAATATCAGCGCTCTGTACCGCTGGAGGTGAGGAGAGCAGAGGGAGAGAGAGTTCGAGCCAAACATCCTGACAAGATACCGGTGAGTAAAACTGATAATCACCTTTACAATGTCAATCTTGATTGAACCGATGATGTCAGTTGTTAGGAGTATCATTTTCATTTTCATTATTATTGAAAGTAAACACAGCGAGTTGCTTTTCTAATTTGTGTCCATTAATTTTCAGATCATTGTGGAGAGGGCGTCGAGGTCACGCGCTCCTGAGCTCGACAAGAAGAAGTACTTGGTGCCATCGGATTTAACAGGTGAGAGCAGAACATAAGTCACAAACTACATGAATAAAACCACATTGCTGACTTCAACGTTACTTTTCTTTCACTTCCTCTAACTTAAAACGAAACAAACGTTTGCGACTCTCGTTGACCGTCTTCTTCGTCTCCTTCCTCTTTTTTTTTTTTTCTTTTTAGTGGGCCAGTTGTGCTTTCTGATTCGTCAGCGTATGTCTTTGAGACCAGAGGATGCGCTCTTCTTCTTCGTCAACAACTCTCTCCCGCCATCCAGCTGTCCGCTCTCAACTGTGTACGAGGTAACTCAGACTGAAACTAGGTTTCATGTGATCGCTCCCCTTGTGACATGCATCCAAAGCCATTTCTGCTTCTACTTTTTCAGAATCCTAACTGATGTTCATTGCATACACAGTGCTTCAGTTCAAAACACTAAAAATGTCCATCTTTTCCCACAAGGAGGAATAAATAACTTTCTAAACCAAAGCAAATAGCATAAAATGCTCACTGTTAATAATCTTTTACACAACTTTAAAATGTCTGCCCATGACCACAAACGGCACTAAAATACAACAATAGAAGGTGAACTAAAGCAGCGTAGAGCAACAGCAGCTATGGCATGTAGTAACTTTGACTCTCATGAATAATTGACATGAATCACTGCCGTTCAGCATCAGACGCTGCAAGTTTTTGTTGTTTTGTAGAAAATAAGAGATGTGTTACGTTGACTCCATTTTTACACCATTTGTAAACGACATTGTTACATTTTCTAAACTGACAGATTTTGATGAATTTGTTTCTAATCTGTTCCAACATTTCTTTGGATCGGGACGTGACATGTTGCTATTTGAGATCTTTTAGCCTACTTCATGTTGTCAAGACTGCTGGGATTAATAAAACTGAACGCAGCATTTCAAAATAAGTGATTATTCAAAGTTATAAAATTCATTTTATTCTGTTAATTCATGATTTACCAAGAAAGGTGACTGTGTCTCAGGCAGGGGTTTTGATAATTTGCCTTTCCTTTCTAAATGAAATCATGCTTTCAAAATTAGTTTTGGTGATCTGAAACATTTAAATGTGACGGACAAAGAAGAAGTCTGGAAGGGTTAAAAATGTTTTCTTATTGTTGTATATCTTTTAATCTAACTAAAAATTGGCTCTCCTTTGGCCTTTTCTCTGTTTCAGTCAACTTGTTTGACTGCAGAATTTCCATTTGACGAATTTTCATGCTAATAATGCCTCATTCTGTGCTTGTTTTGCAGGAGCACCACGAAGAGGACCTGTTTCTTTACATGACGTACAGCAATGAGAGCGTGTACGGTGCCTGAAGCAAAACAAAAGACTGGGAAAGGACTCAGAGGGAGAATGAGAGTAGACAAACTGGGACTGGAGCAAACGTTGACAAATGTTTGAGCTTTGCACCCCTTCTATGTATTCGCTTTGACAAGTAACTGCAATTAAAGGTGGAAGAAGGACTTTATAAAGGACAAGAAAGGGTCTCTGGATTTGGTTTTACCTTTTGACAGTATTTCAAGCTGAGCATGATGCATTTAAAAACACTTTAGTTATGTGGATTTATTTCATGGTGGGATGGGAGGGTTTCAGAAGAGTGAAAGCATCATGAAGGGGAGGTAATAATGTGTTGAGACAACTCTCATTATCTTTCTCAGTCACCTGTATTTAATGCAAATAGTATTTTTTTTTTTTGTAAATTATCAGAATTTCCTTTGCGTAAAATAAAGAAAATTCAAAACTTCATATTGATTTGTGTCTTTATCTAATGTAGTGCAGTGCCTTGTGGAACCACTCATGCAGCTGTTATCTTTCCATATTTTATCTCATTGTCATTGTTGGTCATTACTCATACATTTCAGTGGATATTCTCTGGATTTTATATAATAGAAACTCAAAATAATGGATAATGAAGTGGAAGGCAGAGACGAGTTTAGCTATTTGTATAAAAATATCAGTGTGTCATGCATTTGCTTCTGAATATAATCATTCTCTTTTCAGGAGCTTTATTTATTTGCAAGTGCAGCTACATGACTTTTGGGGAGCGTCTCAAACATATTTCTACACTAAAGAATCTTTGCAGATTTTTTGCAAAATGGCTCAATCTCAAATATTTTAAAATCTTGCAATAGATTCACAAATTCTGGATTTTGGGACAAAAGTTTGAGATGAACATGCTTCGACCTTAACCCTTTTATTGTAGCTCTTTCTGTATGTTTAGGGTTTAAGGTGCAAATCAAATCTTTTGCAGCCTCCAACTGGTTGTCTTCCTGTTGGCTTTGTTGACCAGCAATAGGAATGGTTTGGCTATGAATAAGTGCCAAAGACAATTAACAAAATGAGCATTTTATATTAAAATTACCATGCCGAGGCACCACCTGATTCTCAAGAAGTAATAGCCAAATAGTTTTTTGTCTTATTAATTGCTTTGTGAATCCCTGTCTGATCAGGTAGAGTACTAAACAATATACAGTATGAAGGACCAAGTTTGCACACATACCCCTCAATACATAGAGGTATGATTTTAGAGCTCTAGATTCTGTAGAATGTTTTCATTTAGCAAATGGAAAGATTTGTTTTTCTTTTAGCCTTTATTTAAAGGAGCTCTATGTTTCAGCTGCTTTTCAGTTTTCTGGAAGTTGCTTCTCCATGTTTGATTCTGGGGATACGGAGCAGAGCAGAACCAGAAGACCTGAGTGGTTTCAATGGTTGCTACAACAACAGCATGTCTTTAATGTATTTTGGTGCTAAGCTGTCTAGTGATTTATAAACTAGTAGACATATTTTAAAATGTACTCTCTGAGTGACACTTGAGGCTACACTGGTTTCAAAGGAGCTTAGAGATTAGGCAACTTCAAACCCCTAAAGCTATTTGTCCATTTTGTACATGTGATTTAGGGGAAGGGCGCAATAAAAAATAAATAAAAAGAAAGAAATCTTTGAAGGGGAAGTGATGAGTCTTCACTCAAATGAGTCACGCATTGGCTGGACATAAGGAACTATTTCTTTCTCTTTATACTGATTTTGACATCTAGATATTCGCAACTTGGTGTCAGCTGTTTGTTTCTGCATCCTGAGAAAGTTACATAACCTTCATTGTGAACTGACCATAGACGTTCTGAGTAAATCGAAAGTTAGGGGATCAGACCCGAGGCAGCCATGGAGATGCAGGAGATCCCCAGAGAGAGCCCAAAAAGCAGCAGAGAGGAGGGAGCAGGTGAGCCGATGCTGAAGGTGTTAACTCAAGGTGAGCAATGGATGAATTCATTACTTTGAGTGCATTTTGGTGCTCCGGTGTTTACATTAATTGTATGGCAAGAATTTGCACGAGCTCCAGATTTGTCTGTATTTTTGTCTTTAGAGGAAGCAGAACCAGACCATTACGAAGAACTGCAAAGTCCATCGGAGGATGTCTATGTAGAAGTCTTTAATCCAACAGTCAAATCAAGAACAGGTATGCATTTATATGAAAAAATGCACAGATAAAACTGACAAACAGGAGAAATGGGTTTATCCTTTGAGCTAAATGTCTGCTGAAGCAACACAACTCCTCATGTTTCAGCATGTTACTCAGTCTAGGTCACCCTTTGTGATGCATCAATAGGTGCATTTTCTTTAACACTTTAGCTTTTTGTCATTTAATATACGTCTGTATTATTTAAATTCTGAGTAGATGCAGAACTAGTCCTAGGTAGTCCTCCAGCTTGGTTACATTTGTTCATTTGTGTCTAGCGTGTGGTTTCACACTGCTGAATAAAGCCATTTTATTTACCCACATGCTGTATTTGTCTAATGAAACTGAACTGTTGGATATGCATCTTAGCCTTAAATCAATGTTAATTTGCTCTAAGCACCACAAAAATGATCAAAATTCTCATAATAATCAAATTACTTTATTTTTAAGAATCTAGATCAAAATTCTCATAGTAATCAGGAAGTTAAAAGGTAAAAAGGAAGTTTTCTTGAAGATTAGGGTGTTGCTTTTGTTTTGCAAAATGGAGCAGTATTAGTGACAACTTGGATTCTTTGCACTTTAAATGTAAAGTATTTGGTTTAGTCTGATGAGCAACACCTTTGCATAAATGCTGTCAAAATGAGGAAGAAATGAAATTCCCCAGACTTCACATTTCATGACTTCAGATTTCACTTACGATATTAAAAGTTGCATAAGATTTACGTTCTTAAGACTTACCATTTACCTTTGTACATCAAGAATATGAATAAAAATAACTAAATAAATAAACAGCATAATGCTTTCTGTCATTGTACCGCCTCCTTGGTACAGTTAGTGATTTTTGCCTGCCGTTTACACCTGCTTTTTATACGTGCTAAATATAGACACAAAAACAGCAATCTGGTTCTGGTTTAATAAGTCACATTGAGGCAGTAAGTCAGTACATTTTAATATCCTCCTCCCAATACTTTGCAGTTTTCCGATGAACAGCATTTGTTTTGCATATTCATGAAGACAACTCGTTAATTTGCTGTCTACATTTTGCTGACACAATCCTTTATGCATATTGTTTCTGGATCAACTTTGCACATTTTATCAAGTTTGCACCTGATTTTGTGCACAAACCCTTAGGAAATCAGAGCCAATGTATCTCTGAACCCATTTAATATTTCCCACCTCTTCCTAGCTGAGTTGTATGTTGTTATAATACTACTAACAGTTGAATCTTTGTGGTAATAATGCAGTGGAAGTGATGAGAAAATTTCAGGACTGGACTTATTCCACAAGTGGCATTTTATCATGGTACCACATTGGAATATGCTGAGCTCCAGAGAACGACTCGTTCTGTCACAACTCTTTGTAGAAGCAATATGCACACCTAAGTGCTGGGTTTTATACACCAGTGGCCTTGGAAGTGATTGAAACACCTGTATTCAGGGATTTGGATGGGTGAGCCAGTGCCTTTGGCTGCAGAGTGGAATAATAAGCAATGGAGAACTAAAACAAAAGCCTCCTGAGCGGTTTTCCATTTCTGCATACAAAACTTTGAACACAAACTTGTTCTTATCACTTTCCTTCACAGAAGTCATTGGTATATACTCATTATGATAAGTGTGACCCAAACACAGATCTAATATGACCTGTAATGAAATCCTATCTCTTGTTTTGGAGAAGTAAGTCTTTGTTGTGACATGTCTGGGTTTTGTACTTACTTGCTGTCTGTCTCTCTTACACACACAAGCACGTTCTCATTCTTAAAGAGGAAGACACATAAAGATTACAGCTTGGGGGCATTCAAGGACAAGCTCAGTGCAATGTGAATAATTAAGGAATAACTGGGAGTTGTCATGGTGCTGCGGTGGGAGGAGGGTCTCTTTAAACTTCAGCAGAGGCACGCTTGCGTCAGCAGAGCAGGAAACCAGAGCAGAAAAGAGTAAACAAGGTGCCTGATATATAGTAGGAAGACCGTTTTCTCCATGTACATCAAATTTTTTCGCAGCTATTTTGAGGATAAAAAAGAGAAACCAGATGAGGCAGAATTGTCTGTGGAGCTGGAGGGAGAGGAAGGTAATGGGTGAAGTGTTTTTCCACTCTGATGGTGGTCTTTGTAGTGCTCACTGACATTTGGTTTTCCTCTTCAGGCAAACAGGATGAAGGAAAAGCAAGACTGTACCGGGTGCTGTGTTTAATCCTCACAATAATCTGCTTCCTCCTTCTCATTCTGGTTTTTGTCCTCGGTGTGAAACGTGAGTACGCACCGCCATGCTTTAGGATGATCCTGTTTTTTGTAACAACAGATTGTAGCAGACTGCTGTTAGCTGCAGAGCTGCAGCCTGAGGGTGCTGTTCTTGCCCTCATATTTTCTCCCACTGTTCTCTGTTTTGTAGTCCAAACTGGATCCACAGTCTGCTCAGGAAACAGCAGATTCAGGGACCAGCAAAATCCAACATGCAGCTTGGAGGACTGTCAGAGCCAATTCCCAAAGAGTCATTTCAACAGTAAGTGTAAAGGTGCAAAATACTGAATAAATAAAACCTTCTTTAAGCAAATAAAAACATCTGCTACTCTGCCAGTTATTTTATTTTTTTGCCTTACCTTTATCTAAAGAGGTCTTGTTCAGAAGTTCAAACTGTGAGCATGTGCTTGACAAATAAGAAAAGGGGACAAGTGTGACAAAGTTTCAAACCTTGAACATTATCCAGAGCAGATGAACAATATTCAGAAGTAATTTAAAGATTTTATTCAACTAGTAATTTGGGAACAAAGTTGTTGAAGATCTTTTTTGTTTGCACACTAGTTGTTTTACTATGTTTTGTAGTTTGCACTCTTGTGGGAGCTGTCGGCATATGGGTCATTTCAAACCTGTTTTGACAATCTGACTTAAAGTAGTTTTCTATTATCTTCTTGCAGTCTCTTCTAAAGTGTCTCCAATTCATCCTGTCTACTAAGAGTATGCTCAGAGTTATTTTGTCTTGATCAAGGATTATAATCTGTCACATTTCAATAGAGTGAAATGTGACAGATTATAAACTGAGATCAAAACTTTAAGAGTTTAAGAAATGTCAAACAGCTCCAATATTTTGGACAATACCTACACATACGTTAAAAGTATATTAATAACATCAATAAATATGCTAAATACTACAAATGCCAATTTACATCATGTAAGCACAAAGACATTTTCAAACCTATAAATCCTATTTACACATTTGTCTTAGTTAACAGTTTTCTTTTTCATGTTTTGTGCTCTAACTCATCTGTCTCATTTTTTAGAGCTTCCCTGCAGGCAGTGCGCTAGCGGCTGGCTCACCTTTGGCAAATCCTGTTTTTTCCTGTCCACCACCAGACTGACCTGGTCCGAGAGTCAGAAGAACTGCAGCTCCAGTGGAGGATCTCTGGCTATTGTTTCCAGCCAGAATGTTCAGGTTTGCTTTGTGACGATGGTCATTATTATTGTCAGCAGTTTGTTACGTTATAATTATTTTGCACAGTGCATTTTGTGCAAATCCTTGAGTCCTTGTTTTTCATTTTCCTCTAGAACTTTCTGTCAAAGAAAGGGGAACTGAAATATTGGATTGGACTGAGACATGAAGACTCCACATGGAACTGGGTCAACAGCAGCAAGCTGCAGCAGAGGTGATTCTTGAGAAATAACTTACTCAGATGATTTATTAAAAACCGATCGCTAAATATCATTTTCATTTTATTATGTTATTTCTGCTCACTTCTTGTTGATTTCTGTTAGGAGTCAATTCAGCTCATAATTATTTGAGCAGGTGGGGGCACTCATACACTGTTTATAGAGAAATTAATTTTCAGCACCAATTGATCAGTAAATTATTAAGGTTGAAAAAAATAAAATAAAATAAAAAGAGACCATCGTATCAGGGCAAAAGTAATAATCTCCACCCTGACAAAGTATCTCAACGTAATTTTTGCGCCATTCATCCCAACACACACATTCTCTGCTAATGGAGGGCAGGACTTGATTTTTTTGTTCACAAAAAGCAGTAAATTTGTCTATTTTTATAAATTTTTTATAAAAATCGCAACATAAATAAACAGTAAACATAAGCTTTAACACCATAGAAAAAAAAACCATCAACTCAACTTTGGCTTTTATTTTTAATCTTCTCTATAAAAAGAGCCACAAAATATATTACTTCACTTTTCTAAAAATACTCTGTGTATTTTTTACATTTTCTTGAATCGTTAACATTAATTGTTCTTATGTTTGCAGCTATTGGACTGGATCTGTACACAATGGAGACTGTGCCTATCTGAACAGTGATGGCCCAGTTGAGAAGAACTGGGACAGAGCTTCCTGTCAATCCACCACCTACTTTATCTGTCAGCTGCAGTTCTGATGGAAACTGTCTCATCAACAATCGTCTCCATAGCAACACAACCAGCAGCTTGTTCTCATGTCACACTCCAATCATATTCAAGCTTCTTAGATAAAAAATATATTAAATTTGTGGACTGCATTCAATGTATGCCGTCAAGTTCTACTACTGCATCGTGTAATATATGAGTAGTATTTCAGTGGTTTAGCTTTTAGAAATTGTATTTGCTGGGTTTACCTCTAGAAAAAGAAAACAATTAATAATAATTCAACTTAATTGTCATTGCAATGTCACAAGTACAAGCAACAAAATGTAGTAGACCAAGCTTGATTCAAACCCAGGCTCTCCCAGGTGGGGGGCATTTGCTTTAACCACTGTGCCAAATTACAGACTGCTGTGAAGCCTTCATAGAATCGTTAATCTTGAACATATTACACTGAGACTGAATAAAGCTTGATCTCCTCCTGTAGAAGCCTAGGAAAACTTATTTTCCAACAAAATATCAGATTCCGTTTTATTTGCACTCATTGCTTCTGTTATTTTCCTGTATTGATTTCTTATTTTGCTTCACCCATACTTGTTTCTTCTGTTAGTTCAGTTATTTTCATCTGATCAGTTTTAGTTTGCTCTTAGTTTTATTCTTTGTGATATTTAGCTCGATTAATTTCCTGGTCTCTCCAGTCTCATATCAACCCGTTAGCTAATCAGCGCAGGTTTTTTGTTCCAGCATTCACCATCACACTATTTAAACCGTTCTCCTGCTCACACTCCTTGCTGGAGTTGGACTGCTGGTTTTTGTTTTGGCTCTGGCTCCCTGTGTTTTTAATATGTTTTTTTCATAATTTTTTCATTAAAACATTCCTCACCAACAAGCTGCCTCTGCCTCTCGGCATTTGTGTCCTTCATCAATCAACCTACAACATGACACAAAGTTCACTAGATGACATGGTAGCTAAACATGGTTCTGTATGTTCATGTGCTATAAGTTGGATGAAGTGAATTGTAGAACAAGGGGCTGTTTTTTTTTTTTTTTTTTTTTTTTTTTTACCAGAGTAGTGGTTCCCCAACTATGTAAGTTTTTTCTAAATGACTAACTTAAATTTCTTTACCAGTTGTTATTTATAGGCAAATATGACCTATTATTGCACAACAGGATGCAAGCAGGCCCTGAAATGCAGGAATGGGACCTGGTCATGTAGGCCGTCCAAAGGGCTAAAGAGGAAACCAATAAGTGAAAAAAAGAATCTTTTAATAACCTGTCAAGATGCAAAGAATAAATACTTACAGGTGGAAAAAACCAATGAGAACAAGGAAACTCAGCCACATAAACTTTGTCGGGTCTCCAAATATAATCGAGGAGGAAATGAAAGAAAAAAGTCAAAACAACACTTGTGAGTAGATCACATTACCAGATTGTATATAACTGGACATGCTTTGATTCAAACCATTCCATTGGAGCTCTGCATGTTTTTCAAATGATTCTCTAGTATTTTCCTCTGTTTTGCTCAATCCTCCTTCAACTTCAATACATCTCTACCATGTTCCTGTAGATTAGCACACACCTACAGGATTATGCTGCTACTGCCTTGTTTCAGTCTTGGGATGGTGGGTTCGTGGTGTTTGTTTTTTGCCACATGTAGCGTTTCTCATCAAGGCCCGACTCTTAAGCTTGACTTCTTATAAATGTCCGACACCACAAACAGCTGAGGGTTTTGGTTTCTGCAAGCGAAGAACATGACATAGCGCCATCAACTCAGCTTCCTTCTAGCATCTCGTAAACTCTGAACTCACACACAGTAGCAGCACCAAGGACCCATCGTTTATTCTGGGAAAAACATTACAAACAGCAGAAAAATAATTCATTGTTTTTGCTTTTGCATCAGTGATTGAAAGGAAAATACAGTGAGCATCAGTGCTCAGTTTATTTACATGCAAGTAGCGGAAAACCCCCACTGAAAACAGTGACTAATTTGAAAATAAATAAATGAAAAAAAGGAGATCATTATAGCAAATGATGGCTTCATATCACTTCATCAACATACTTTGAGTCAGCTTCTTAAGGAATTAACTTGTCTATAAATGTTTAGAGGATGAACAAAACTAATAGATGTGCATCACAATAAATTCATTGAACGATAAAATAATACCAATAAATACAATTTTAATTTAAAACGAATCAGTTACATACCGTAAATTCATTACATGAATTGATGCATTTAATGGGTTTATTTATGTTAATCTGGATGATTATGGCTAATGAGAAACAAAAATTCAATGTTGAGAATATTAGACCAGATCAATGTAAAGTTTCAATTGCAGTGGGAGACAAGCTCTGCTGCAGAGTGTCAGAACGCACGGTGAACTGAACAACTGGCCAGGTTGGTTTCTGACAGACAGGCAAAAATGCCAAGTTGCTGTGCCTTCTCCTCTTGCAAGAGAGCTGGGTTGAACAGCTAAGTGATGTTGTCTGTGGTTCTCTTTTTAGGTAGGATGAGAAAATACCTATCACATAATACTTTGCAGATATTTAATTGCAATACATTTCAAAAACAATGCCTTCCATTTCACAGTTCTTCATTATGTATAACAACATATCTCACGGAACTTGAGGTTTTTATGTTGTAAAAATTAAAAATAAAGCCCAAGGGGGTAAATGATTTTGTAGCATTTTAAAAGATTTCTCTTCCCTAAGTCTTTCCTCTGAATAAAAAACCTAGATTATTATAACACATTGCGCTGCTTTCAAGTGAGCCAAGAGGTGAAGCAATTTCAAACCCCAAAAGCTATTTGTCCATTTTATACATGTGGTTTAGGGGAAGGGCGGAATTAAATAAAATAAAAGAAATGTCTAAGGGGAAGTGATGAGTCTTCTTTGAAATGTGTCACACGTAGACTGGACATAAGGAGCTGTTCTTTTTCTTTATAACCAATTTGATCTATACATATTTGCAACTTAGCATCATTCTTCATTTGTGTTTGAACATTGAAAAATTTGCATAAACTTCATTGTTAGAGACCTTAAATTCTCTGGGTGAATAAAAATTTAGGGAATTAAACCAAAAGGCAGCCATGGAGATGCAGGAGATCCCTGCAGAGAGCCCACAAAGCAAAGAAGAGGAGGGAGCAGGTGAGCCGATGCTGGAGGTGATAACTCAAGGTGAGGAAGATATTTAGTGAATTAGCACAGAAGATAGAGCTCAGGTGTTTAAATTAATTGTGCGTAAAGTAAATTTGAAAGTGAGCTCCAGATGTGTTTGTATTTTTGTGTTTAGAGGAAGCAGAACCAGTCCGTTACGAAAGCCTGCAAAGTCCGTCGGAGGATGTCTATGTAGAAGCCTTTCCTCCGGCAGTCAAACCAGGAGATGGTATGTCTGCAAATCAGAAATGGAGTATTTTCTTTTGGATGTACAGCAAAGACTAATGGACAGGACGAATGAGGAAAATGTCTCAGCTGAATTAACCATACGTCTAAAATGTAAAATGTTACGTTATGTTACTTAGTCTGGAAAAGATCATTTTGTGATGCATTAAAAGGTGAATCTCCTTTTAGAGTTTTTTTTTTCTTCAGCATTTTTGCATGTAATATTTTCTAGCGTTGTTCACATTTTAAATAATAAAAAATTTCTGGTTTTGGAAAGTGATTGAATCAGGCTAGACAGTCATGGAGAAGCAGAGAGTCCAAAAAGCAGTGAAGGAGCAGATGAGCTGACACTGGAGGTGATAACTCATGGTGAGCACAATATTAATTAGTATTAATCAAATTTTCAATTAAAACAATAATTTTAGAAATTATTTAGCCTCGGCTGGAACACACAAATCGTTCACTTGAGTCTCACACTGCTGTAAAAAAAAAATGTAGTTTTACTTAAGGATGTTTCTGCATCAGAATATATTTGCATCTCAGCTTTGAAATAGTGCTGCTGTGTTATAAACACAGCATAAATGAACATTCACAAAATGAATAATGTTTAGTACTAAAATAAAAAAATGTTAAATTTAAAAGAGATCATTTTAGTATGTCATAGAAATGAACAGGTTGCCAGTCACTTAGTGGTGGGGGATTTAGCATTCTAAAAGATTTGAAATGGTTTCTAGTTTTTGCTTTTGCAAAGTGCAGCAGTAACAACTGTGGGCCTGCATACTTGAAGTGTGTGAAGTTTTTTGTTCAGCAAACAACTCATTTACATATAGAGGAAGAAAAGGATCTTTCTTCCTCATTTTATAACCATTTCCCCATGTAAATTTATAAAATAAATTCATAATAAAGAGCACAAATTTCTATCTGGTTAAGTACAAGAGATGCTACATGCATTTTAAGAAAATGCTATTAATTTTGAATAGTATTTAATCAATCTGTAACTCAGATGTTAAATGTTTATCCACAGATTTATGGAACTAAATTTAGTAGACATGTCAGTTTACGTTTCTTCTGGGTTTTCTAAATCGAATAGTTGTCTTTTTTTTAGATAACATAAAACCATTTAGATAACATAATTCTATGCAGATGGTGATATATCACAATATGTCTCTCTGCTATGTTACTGTTCAGAGTACAATTTAAATATGGACCTTCTGAAATAAAACATTATTCTCCCTGTTCTCAGGAGCTGGACTTTAGGTGTTGGCAGCTTTTCATTGCTGATTTTTCTTGGGGCCCAAATGTGGATGAATCACAGAAGGTTTTGTGTCTCTGTGACCTTTCTTGTAAGAGCCGTAGTAATTTCATTTTCTTGTTGAGAACTCAAATTTTGAAGACTGGCCATGCCTCTTAGACATGGGTAAAAAGTTATGATTTTGAACCCTTTAGGTTCAAAACCTTATGAGCAAACTCACCAAATTTCAAGACGACTGGTCAAATCTTCTACAGAGTTTTATCAAAAGCAGAGGCTATAAGCACTATAAGCAGAGCATGGGGAAAGGAAAGTTTTGGATAGGTGTCAAGAAGTTCTACAAGTGTATAAAATTTTATACCACTACAATAAAGTAAATAAGGAAGGTGTTTTAATCATTTCTATTGGGACTTTTGCGAGAACCTGGTGTGTTCTCAATATTCTGAGAGTTTTCATAGTGTAATATTGACTAATGCACATGTACAACTAAACCTTCTTGAGCTATTTTCTATTTTTCTACTGATGATTACATGACCTTGTTCTAATTACATTTCCTGCACTGAAATCATCAGCATACGCTTGTTATGATAAGTGTGACCCAAACACGGATCTAATATGGCTTGCAATGAAATTAGATCTTTTGTTTTGGAGCACAAAGTCTCTGTTGTGACTCTGTCTCTACAAGAGAAAGAGATTAAAGCTTGGGGGCATTCAAGGACAAGCTCTGTGCTACGTGAATAATTTAGAAATTACTGTGTGTTGTCATGGTGCTGCAGTGGGAGGGGCACTCTTTAAACTCTACCCCAGGCATACTTGAGTTAGGACACGAAAGAATAAGCACCCTGCCTGGCACGCAGTAGGACAGTTTTCTCCATGTACATCAAATTTTTTCGCAGCTATTTTGAGGATAAAAAAGAGAAACCAGATGAAGCAAAATTGTCGGTTGACCTGCAGGGAAAGAAAGGTAGGGATGAAGTGTTTTTTCCACTCTGATGGTGGTCTTTGTAGTGCTCACTGACATTTGGTTTTCCTCTTCAGGCAAACAGGATGAAGGAAAAACAGGACTGTACCGTCTGCTGTGTTTTATCCTCGCAATAATCTGCCTCATTCTTCTCGCAGTTGTTGTCGTTCTCGGTGTGAAACGTGAGTACGCGCCTCCATGCGTTAGTGCAACTAAATCACACAGCTACTTCAGATGTCAGATTTAAAGTAGGTTAATATAGCAGACAGTGAAAACCCAACATGCTTTAGGAAGCAATATCTTATTCTTTGAACCAGCTTTCATTATAACAACAGATCTCCCATGCAGTACATTGCTAGCTGCAGCCTGAGGGTGCTGTTCTTGCCCTCATATCTCTTCCCACTGTCCTCTGTTTCCTAGTCCAAACTGAATCCACACTCTGCCAAGAAAATGACAGGTTTAATGACCGACAAAGTCCTTCTCCACCATGCAGCCTGGAGAAATGCCTGAACCACTTCCCAAAGATGACATTCAAGAGTAAGTGTAAATTTGACAAAATACTGACAAAATAAACCTTTAGCAAATGAAGAAAAACATGCGATATTTTATCTTTTATTGTATTTTTCAAGATAGTTTTGCTTTACCAGACCTTTGTCTAAAGTGCTCTTGATCAGAAATTATCCAGTCTTTCTACAGGTGTTTTGCTTTTTGTCTCGTTTTCTCTATCTGACCATGACAGCAAATTGTGCTGACAAATAAGAACAAAACAAAGTATCAAACCTCGAAAACAACTCAGCAGAAAAACAATATGTTAAAGTAATTTAAAGTTGTTATTCAACTGTGGGAGCAAAGTTGTTAGGATCTTTTTTGTTATGGTGTTGGTCACTATGTTTCACTTCTGTAGTTTATAGGGTTGTAGAAACCATCTGCTGTGGGTCAATTTGTAATTTTGGCTCATTTTGAACCCACTCTGAACACTTATGACTTAAAGTATTTTTCCATAATAAGTTTCTCACAGGGAAATTTAAATGTGGCTCCAATTAATCCAATCTACAAGGGAGAGTTTGTTCAGATTTAATTTCCTTCAATTATGTCACGTTTCAAGTGAATAAATCTCAGAAAATCAGCAAGTGGAAACCAGATGTAATACGAAGTCATATCAAAGGGCTGCACACTGCTTTTAAATAAAAATTGACCAATTGAGCTGAAGGTGAATTGTTCTGTGGTAAGTCGCCTTTCAGTCTTAATTCCTTGAATTTAGAGAAGACTTTTAGTCGTGATTCATTGTGTTGTGGCTTCACAAACAAAACTCTTCTTAAAATGGTCAGGTAGACTTAGAAAGCAGCCAAAAAGCTAAAATAAGATCTTTGAAACAGTTTGTATTTGTCAAATAAAATCATGTAGGCATTAAAGAAATAACTGTAGTGAGGGTAAAAAAAGACTTTTTTTATTTACCTAAACATCTGTCTTAGTGAGAATTTGCAGAGTTTTTTTTATCATATTTTTTGTGTTAAGCTTTAATGCACCTGATCTGCCTAATTTTTTAGAGCTTCCCTGCCGGCAGTGCGCGAGCGGCTGGCTCACCTTTGGCACATCCTGTTTTTTCCTGTCCACCACCAGATTGACCTGGTTTGAGAGTCAGAAGAACTGCAGCTCTAGTGGAGGATCTCTGGCTATTGTTACTAACCAGACTGTTCAGGTTTGCTTTGTGACACTGATTATTATCACTTCTAGCAGTTTGCTACGTTATAATTATTTGCACAGCGCATTTTGTGCAAATCTTTTTCTCTGTTTGCTCTAGAAATTCCTCACAAGGAAAGGGAATCTGAAGTACTGGATTGGATTGAGACATGAAGACTCCACATGGAACTGGGAAAACAACAATGAACTCCAGCAGAGGTGAATGTAGAGAAATAATGCAAGACATTGTAAGAAACTTGCAATGATGATTACGATGATTTATGAAACAACTGACAGCTAAATATTGATCAGTTTTATAATCGTATTAAATAAGTTCTCCTCATTTTTCTGCTTTGTTTTGCCTGAACTAAGACAATTTTTAATCAGATACTGATTAATTCAGCTCAAATATTTGACCAGGAGGGGGCACTCATGGGCTGTGTATACAGAAACCAACCGGTTATTTAATCATCAGGTTGGGAAAAATTATTAAAAGAAAAAAAAAAACCACAATATCACAGTAGATCTTCTCTGTCCCAACAAAGTATCTGAATGTGAATTTTACACAATTCCCTCAAAATGAAAAAAATGCTGCTCCTGTTTTGTTAACAAAACCTCAAAAACTATAACATATAGCTTATGTTCTGCTTTCACTCAACAAGCTGAATTGATTTATACCATTTTGGTCCTGATCTTAAAGGGTCTTCATGGTCATGCTCCATTATATTTAGAGAATCTTCTAGAGCCAAACCTCCACAACAATACTAAGGTCAAACCAGTCGCTCTTAGATATTGTGAGGTTTAATCAGAGAAGTAAAGATGATCATAACTTCACTGCTGCAGCCCCAAAATTGTGAAATAATTAAATAATTGTGAGACGCTCCATATAAGAGCGCCTCACAATCTAATGACATTTAAGGAGCTTATAAAGACCTACCTCTACTTTTTCACTTTTGAATTAAATACTATTAACTAATACTATTTTTGCAAGTTGTAAATCTTTTTAAACTAGTTACTTTATTCATGAATTGCGTGTGTTTTTCCTTTTTTTTCTTTTTAACTCCAATGAATTATTTTGTTTGGCCTAAACACTTAGGCCAAACAAGTGTTTGGCCTAAGTGTGCATCACAAATGCACACTCTGCATTTGTGATACATTTATCAAAAATGTGGGTGAGACTACATTTTAAAAAAAAAAAATGCAGTTAATTTCTCCATTTTAGAACGGAGTCAAATTTTGTTTTCGACATGGCAAGATAAAGAAACAACTAAAATCAGCTTCATCCCATTTAGGACACAGCTTGCCTCAGGCTGGTTTTTGTCTTTTTCTAAAAGAGCTACAACACCAGACATCCTAATATCTTAGTTTATGTATTCAGTTTGGTCGTTAACATTAATTGTTCTTACGTTTGCAGCTATTGGACTGAATCTGTTCACAATGGAGACTGTGCCTATCTGAACAGTGAAGGCCCGGCTGAGAAGAACTGGGACAGAGCTTCCTGTCAGGCCACCACCTACTTCATCTGTCAGCTGCAGTTCTGATGGAAACTGTCTCATCAACAATCGTCTCCATAGCAACACAACCAACAGCTCGTTTTCACACCACACTCTAATGATATCCAAGCTTCTTAGATTAAGTAAATATTAAATTTGTGGTCTGAATTCAATGCATGCCATTGAGTTATACTTACTGCTGTAATATGATTTGCGCTTTAGTAGTTTAGCTTTCATCAGCTTTAGTCAGGAACCTATGGTGTTTATGATGATACATTTCATGTTGACTCAAATAAAGACCAGCAAATTTGTTTTAATAATACTTTATTCTCATATAAAAGTGTGCATTCACCTTTTTGTCAAGTGGAATGTTTCAATATTCTGTTTGTTCTGGATATATTTCTGTTACATACATTTTTAAAAATATATATTGCTATAAAAATAACATACTTCACTATAGCTTAATACTGCAATAATAGTCGCACAGTTCACTACAAAGAAAAAAACAGATACATCTTCAAGTCAGTGACGTGTCGTTGCTTCAAAAAGTTTAGATTATGATCAGGTAGAGTTTCATTTTAAACGTATCTGATGTCCTGGATGTCCATTGGCTCCTCCTGCTCCATCTTCAAACCTAAAGCGCTGTGTTGAATCATCTTCCTCTTGCCTGTGTTTTTGTGTTGGCTCACCGGGATGTCCTTTGTTGAGTCTGACTTTTCAATGCCGTCCATTTCATCCGGACTAGAGAAGACCTTGACGTAGCGTCGCAACTTTTGCATCATGGAGTCGTTCCTGTCTTCAACCCTGCAGAAAAGGAGCTTCAGTAAATCATAGTCGGAAAACTTTTATGGAACATGAACAACGTTCAAATTCAAAATACTCTCTGGACTGGAGGTCACCTTTCAGTTCAGCTAAGTAAAATTAGAAAGTAAACATGGTGCTGATCATTCTCATCCCTTTTGATAGTTTGTATGTTTATGACTTTATGGCAAACAATTTGATTTCCTTGGATAGGAAACATTTTGACTTGTTTGAATAACAATAATGTGAAGAAACAATCTTGATTCCATTGTTTGGTAACCAGGATACGTGTGGAATGAATGAACTGAATGGTTGGATTAATTAACTTCCTATAGCAGCTTGGTTTTATGTGGACAGAAACATCTATAAGACTGTTTCTGCTGACAAACTGTTGGACTTTCCGCTTTTATTTGTACTTTACTGTTAAGTCGCTATATAGTTTATCCACCACCAGGGGGCGCACCAGCCTTGACGGTTCCTTCCACTTTTTACTGATTACCCAGAGATCCTTTCTGTGCTAGTTCTACTGAAATGAATGTTCTAAAATGAAAACTAAACAGAGTAGAGCAATTAAAAATAACATGTAAAAAACATTTTCAAATGAAATTAAATAAACTGCAGTAAAAGTAACTTTTTAAATTAAATCTTACTTTAAGTTACAGTAGAAGACTTTGGAAGTTAAAGTACTTTAGGACCACGATAAAGTCAAGTATAAAGCATTTTATCTCTAACACTATTTTCATTCCACAGGAAGGTTGTCTTATCTACCAGAGAATGTGGTTTGGGAGTGGCTTGTTAAAAAAAAGAAAGAAAAAAACCAACAAAACAAAGTCTTATTTCTTCTACAAATAGTCCAGCGACATTTCCCATCGACGTCCAAAGCAATGAACAAAAAAAGTGATGATAAATATGTAGAAAACATCATTAGAAATGTTAAACATAATAAGACACACAACAGGCTTTCATATTGAATGATTTCCACTGGTTTGATTAAAATCCAGCACTTACCGAGGACAAGGAGCTCACACACTCATGATCAATCAATTCCCTCCTTTTTCACTTTTCTTTTTTTTCTTTTTTTTTATCACAATTTATTGTGGCGTAATAGTTTCTATGCCCTCCAGATTTTTTTTCACATTTTATCCTAAACCAACATCAGTATTTCACTTGGGCTTTAAAGGACAAGCCAAGACAAGCTACACAATCATGAGGAGGATAGAAAATGCTACATGCTTTTGAAGATTTTTACAAAATATGGATCTGGAAATTGTGGATTGAATTTATTTTCAGGTTCCTTCAGTCCATCTTTATAAAACCTTCTATCTCTGCAATAACAATTATAAGTCTTCTGAGGCAATTCTCTGCCTCAGAAGGGTTTTTTTGTGCTATTTGTCTTTAAAGAGCATCTCAAGCTCAAAGTGAACGTTAAGTGTCTGTCAGCTGCATTTTTTAGGTGTAGTTACTGATCCTTGGGTTGTTGGACACTTTAATATACACCATTTCTTGGAGTTCTGGATGTTTGTTCAGGGTCATTAACCTGCTGGTGGGTGAAGCATCTGCTCATTTTTAAGTCTTTTGCAGCTTCTAACAGATTTTTGTCAGGAGTTGTTTCGTCCATCTGAATGTTAAATTGCTTGTAGCAAGAATGATTTTCTAACAGCTTTAAAGAGATAAAAAAAAAAGTTTTTTATTTTGAGCTGATTTAAGATCTGATTTGAAGAGTTTGTTTTTAGTAATTGTCTTTTCCGGCTCTTGCTATCATACACTATTTATCCGCACAATCTCTCTTTGAGATCTGAGCCACATTCTCTTACCTGAGATACCAGCGCTCTTTAAGGCCGTAACTGAGCCCACACACGCCGAGCCGAGGCCACAGACAGCGAGGAAGCCTCCTCTCCAGCATCAAAGTCGTGGCTACAACCTGAACAACAAATATCCCAGCTGTAAGCATGACACAGCAGTGTTGAATCCACGCTGACAGGGTGATGACATGAGCGCGCAACAGCTACCTGAGTCCTCCAGAGCTCGTCTCTCTCTTCGGCCACCCTCCCGTGTGTCTTACTCATCATGCCGGTCAGCATGTTGAGCAGCAGGAGGTAGGCGACCACAGAGAAGCTGACGTGCAGCACGTGGACGATGCGGGGTGTTATGATGGTGTGGTCCACAGGCAGGTCGATCAGACCCACGCTGAGTTCAAACAGAGAGAAGAGGGTGATGGGGAAGGACGTGTATGCAGGGAGAGAACCTGGGACTTGGGTCATGTATACTGTCCAAAGAGCTAAGGGGAAGATTAGACAAACAAGTGAATGAGAAAAACAATTTTAAAAAATGTAAAAACACCAAGAATAAATACTTACCGGTGGAAAAACCGATGAGGACAATGAAACTCAGCCACATAAACTTTGTCAAGTCTCCAAATATAATCTAGGAGGAAATGAAAGAAAAACATTTTTTTAAAAATCACATAAATCACACTTTGTATTGTAGCATTAATAACTGTAATATGTTGTGTACTGCAAAACAACCGCATAACTTTGACAATACTTCTCACCTTCTGTATCATGATGAGGTACGGGCCGAGCATTTCAAACCCGCGAGCGAAGAACATGACGTTGCACCAGCCAAGAACCAGAGACAGCGCCATCACTTCCTTTTCCCCCTGCACCTCACATGCTCTGAACACACACAGCAGCACCACCAAGGTTGCGTAGCTTATTCTGCATAAAACATTACAGACAACAGCAGAAGCATCAAACAACATGTCTGCGAATTTTGCTCTTGTGTCCCTGCTGTAAAAATGTTTCTATTTACAATATGACATGGAAGGGTCCTCCCAATGCCGTCTGGCCGAAGTAGCGCTTTGCTCCGACTCTCAGTATATCAGGGATCTGTTGGTAAAATGACATGGAGGAGGACATTTTAGCACACACAACTGCTTCATAAAAGCATAAAGATAGGACATGAGTCATGTGCTGACCTCCAACACCAGGAGGAGTATAGCTCCCAGGACGCTGATGACCTCTCCAGCCAGCCGCAGACTGTCCCCATAAGTCACATAACTCTCCTGAAGCAGGAACAGGAAAATACAACAAGCATCAGCGCTCAGTTTGATGTTTACATGCATGCGGTGGAATAACCCCCCCCAAAAAAAACTTAGTCAACTGAATAGTTTGAAGATGAGTTAATTAAAAAAGGGAACATTATAGGAAACATGCCTTCACACCAGTTCATCAACATCTTGGTCAGTTTCTCAGGGCATTAGTTTGTTTATAGATGTTCAGAGGAACAGAAAAGCAAATACATGTGTATCACAATAAATGGGAAAATCATTGAACAGTTAATTAATACCAGTGAATATTTTCCAAAATTAAAACTACGTGGCATAAATTCTTTAGACACATAGTTATGTGTTAAATGGGTTTACGTCTGTTAATCTGGATGATTATGACTCAAGAAAAACTTAATACTCATAATGTGAAATTAAAACCTCAAAACTTAAAAATAAAACATCTTCATATTTCCTTTATGTGATTTTTTTTAAAGAGTTGTGGCACTACTGATTTTTAAAATAAAATTATTACTTTTGTTGTGGTATTTTGTTTATCTAAAGAATAAATGTAATCTAATTAAATGATAGGTTCCAGATTATGCAATTGGAAAAAAAAAAGTTTATTTATTCACCAGTGATGGTTTAAACTCTGTGTTCAAGGTATAAAAAAAATTACTGCATATAAAAGAAACTTATCTGGTTAGATGCATGCTTGATGTGAAATCCCTTTAAATTCATTAAAGGTAGTTAAATAGGAAATTATTGTTTTGTATAAGAAACTTAATAATAATAATTTAACTTAATAATATGTTACATTGTATCTTCATATTTTAATTGCCAAACTGAGTCTGAATGTAAAATATGTGCTTCTAAAAAGGAATCTCCGATAAATGCAATTAAAATGTATTATTTACCTTTTTATTACAAATTAAATGATAAAGTTAAATCTACTCAAGTAAGCTTCAAACATTATTTAACTGCACTGTTGAGGTTTGTTTATGCTCAAAAACAGTTTTAATTGTATGTGGTAAACCTACAACTTCAAATGAATTCATGAGTGCAACCCACATTGAGGGTCTTCTGAACCCTGATGGTTTTGTCCGGGTCCGTGTCTGTGTAGTTCCTGTCAGCGTCCTTTAGAGGGCGGCAGACACAGCACACAGTGAAGGTCACCATGTACAGGAGATACAGGAGCAGAAGCAATCTGACGTAGGAGAGATGGAGAAAAAAACACTGTTAAAAACACAGTGTATCCATCTACATTTGATTTTTTTTACTTCACACAGATGAAACTACCTGAGGTAATGTTTCCCATACAGATTCCACTTCAGGCTGACCAGCTGCCTCACAGGAGTCACCTCCAGAATCGCCCTCGCCTTTTTAAAAAAAGACAAATATAATATTCTGTTTCCCCCATAATCTTCATAGTTACTAAAATACTAAAATATATTTAGCAATTTGAAGTATTTTCTAATATTTCAAATTGGTAAAGATAATTGTATTCATGACACAAATGACTAAATCTCAAATTACAGTGGCAACCACACGGTTTTTATGGAAGCTCGTTTCCGCCACTTTGTTAGAAAAAAACAAAATTATCTCAAAATAATGAGATACTATCTCATTATTATGAGATATCTTGAGCTCGCCCTATAGTTTGAGATATGCTCACCTTGATAGAAAGAAATGGATATTGATAATATCATTGAGCAATACTTCAGAAGTGGTTTTACTAATCTTGAAATCTTGCAAGTTTTGGAAGAAACCCATAATATTAAATTAAGACTCCAGACGCTGGAGAAAAGACTGCAAAAGAAGCGCTTTTGGCGTAGAAAAAATAAGACAGATGTTCATAAGTGGCCTCTTTTATTGAGCAACAACTACAAGAATCTGGGAGCAATGTTTTAATCATGTTATTACTAACAGATAACCATTTGTGACAGTTTTCCTACCAATATGCTATTGTTTGCAGTTTGTATTAATTTGATAAGAGTACAAATGTTGTCATTACTCTTGACATATATATATTTTTCAGTATTATGGCCAATCAATTTAAATCAATTGTATTGATGGCCAATCAATACTATCTCATTATAATGAGATACTATCTCATTATTTCGAGATACTATCTCATTGGGCTTCCATACGGTTTACGTGTGGATATAAAGTGGGAGTAAATAAATTTGTTTTCTTCCCAATCCTTTTCAAGCTACATGCATTTTTTTGTTTCTGTCTGAACTACAGTAGTAATATATAAAACATTAACTGGATAACCTAGACAATGTTTTCAATCAATCAATGAATCAATCAAATTTTATTTGTGTAGCACATTTCAGCAGCAAGGCATTTCAAAGTGCTTTACATCATAACAAACACAAAAACACAAAGTAGAATCAACAATCAAAACATGACATTAAGTCAAGTTCCATCATTAAATTTGTGATTGATTACGGCTCAAATACAATTCTAAACAGGTGAGTTTTTAGTCGAGATTTAAAGGAAATCAGTGTTTCAGCTATTTTACGGTTTTCTGGAAGTTTGTTCCAAATTTGTGGTGCATAGAAGCTGAATGCTGCTTCTCCTCATTTGGTTCTGGTTCTGGGGTTTTGTCTGTACTGTATGCATCTTTGTTGTATATATTTGTCCATATATGTATGTATACATATTACCCATTAAAGAGTACGACATGCTTTTTTTAATGTTTTCTATATGGTGCCAAATGAATCAATAAATCAAATCAAATATTAAATCTTAACACCTATGTGATCTCTACCTCACTCTTCTGGCTGCCCACTATGACTTCCAGCACCGACATGCTGTCAGCCCACGAGTCGATTTCAGTCAGGTCGTACAGGTGGGAGGTCAAGGGGCCCAGGCTCCACTGGACGACACGCCTTTTATTAACCAGGTGCTGAAACACCTGAGAGAAAATCTGGATCAGTGAAATAATCTGCCCCAGCTTTCTTTTCCTCCTGTGCTCTACACTCACCACGATGTTTCCCTCCTTGGCAGCCAGCTTGAAAGGTGTGAGGCCTCTGTTGTTGGGCACCATGTCAAGGGGCACCGGCTTGTCCAGCTCCGCATCACGGGCCAATATCAGGTCAATGGTTTGGCACGCTGTGGTCTTATTGGGCTGCAGGACTAAAATGTGAAGCAGTGTGTTTCCTAGAAGATGAGATGCATGTACATTAAAGTAAATAAAATAAAGACATATTAACAGAGTTTATTTATAAATTGCTTGTTACAGTTGGAACCACATCTCATGTTATTATGTTAGTCAATCAAATTATATACAAAAATTAAATTTCCAATTCTTGAATTGGGATTTCAAACCTAGATAGTCTTGGATCCTGGTGCTGGCCCCAGCATCGATCAGCATGGTGATGATGTCCTTATTACCGGCACAAGCAGCAAAAGACAGGATGTGCTCACCTGTAGAGCAAACACAGATGCATAAAAATTACACCACATTATTTTTAGCACATTGCAAAATAACACAGAAGTTTGTTTTACACAAATACCAAATAAATACCAGAAACAAATCAATATCCCTGGTATGTTGTTATTGCGAGACTGTGCTGACTTACCGCAGTACAAAAGTCCTCCTATCCTCTTCCTGAAATACAGACCAGTGACTCGAGGGTTGATGACGTCTCCTCCACGGCTGATCAGATGATGAACCAGGTCGAGGTTCTGATTCACCACAGCAATGTGGAGAGGAGTGACACCTGAGGCACAGATAAACAACGTTATGGCAATTTTTGAAATTTGTAAGTCTTAAAAAAAAGGCAGCATGTTAGATTAGAAAGATTTATTTATCTAGTATGACTTTAATTTTAAAAGAAAGAAATTAATTCCCAGAATTGATGATTATTAACTTCAATATATATATATTTGTAATTATCTGGGAGTAAATAATCAACTGAATTCGACAGAACCGCATTAAAAACTGGATTATATTGAGCTCCGTCTAGTTGGATCTGAGTCTGACTAAATGATTTGATTGGATTTCAATAAATTGGATTGATTTTATTAGAATTTGGACCAAATTGTATTTTCAAATGTAGTCTCTAAATAAATTAAAAAACGTTTACTAAGAAAGGTCATAATGGTCCACTGTTGAAGAGAGAAGCCGGGTCAACTTCCCACTCTCAGTTTATTTACCAAAGTTACAGTTTCAGAGCCCCTAAGATATTTGATCGTACCGTTTCCACTGTTTGAAATTATTTTATTGAGATGGCAGAGAAAGTACTGGAGCAATCAAAGTTTTCCCAGGTTGCCCAGCACCAACCTGCCCACCACTAATGATAAAAAGCATTAAGTGACATCTCTGTTTAGCAGCTGACTGAAGGCTAGCTACTCAAGCAAATAACCTGAGAAATATTTTACAGTACTTTAGTTATACTGTAAAGAGCAGAAAAAACACAAAAATATAATTTCCTTATGAATTTGTATGATTTATGGTTCACTTAGACTTAGATCAGCGAATTTGGTTTTGTCTAAAGATTTGATGAAATCTAGTTTCACATGTTTGTCACTTCAAATCAGAAATCGTCTTTTTATCTTAGATTTTGTCTGCTGTTCATTTGCTTTTTCCTCTACTTATTGCACATCTAGTTGCGTTTATCTTCTTTAACAGTAAGACTTTGACATTTTAAAAATGTGCTTCTCTGTTTTAGTTTAGGTGTGTTAATACTCTTGAACCTTGAAAAAGCTCAGAGGTCATGGGCTCATTGATGAGATCAGGAGCTCCGTCCATCAGAGCCACGGCAGCGTCCAGGTTATCGTTCATCACAGCAACGTGAAGAGCCGTCTCTCCCAGGGATCCTGAGAGACAAGAATTATTTTAATGTTACAGTAATGATAAAACACTACAAAAAGGTTCCTTTTTTATTAGTGTTATTCCTACCTCTCTCAAATATGTTGGTGGAAGCACAGCTCAGTAGCTTCTTTATGCAACCAGCGCTGTTGTTTTTAGCCGCGTAGAAGAGAGGAATGTCATTTACGCTGCAAAACAATACGAAAACCACAAAATGTAAACTTTTAATGCATTCTGGCTAAAAAAATAAATAAAAAAAAGCAGTTTGAGTGGCTTCAGGTATGATAGTACTTTTTTGTGTAGTAGAGAAATGTTTCATCCAGCATTTCGTTCCATCCTTTTTTGTTCTGAAGGCGAAACCTCAGCTGGCTCCACCAGTGGTTGAGCTCGCTGGGAGCAGATCTAGCCAGAGACGGAGACATTGAGTCCTGGAGTTCAACTGGAAAAGTGATATACAAGGGTTTTAGTTATTTACAGGTCAACATACCCGATTTAGGTCTATATTTGCAATGAATGTGAATAGTTTTAAAAGCAGAAACAATTTCTTTAGGAATTTGAACGTGAAAGGCCGTCTTACCCTCACAGAGCAAAGTGCCGCTTCTCTTCTTTTACAACTCCTCCGTTATAATCCTTTAAATTTGGGCTCAGCACCTTGAAAATGTCCCTGAATAGAAATCCCAGTGGCGTTGCAATTATATATGACCCCAGCATGGAAGAGGAGGAGACATGTGGTGGGACTGGGAATGAATGGGCGGAGAGCGGACAGGTGAGGCAAGGACAGTGAGGTGGTAATGAGCAGGTAGACTTTACCTGCTGGTTACAGAAATACCACAGAGAAAGTTGTGTTTGAAGCTTCGGTCCGCCTGTTGACTTTGAACACCTTCATCATGATGATTTGAAATTACCAGTGAAGCTCACTTGCTTTGAGAGTGAAGGGCTGCTGGTTCCAATCCCTGACTTTCCCAGGACTCTAAAGTGTGTTCATCTCTGTCAAGATGTTTTTTTGTGAAGCAAAAATTTTAACTTTTTCCACACATATGACATTATTTTGCTTCAGTAAGATTAAAACGAATTAAAAACATGCCATAATTTTGTTACAGAAGTTTGCACACCCTTAAATCAACATTTTTTTGAGCATCATCAAAAAGTGTTCCTTTCAGCAGTCAGTCATTCACGCTTCCCATGAAGTATACTGAATTTGATTAACCTTGAATGATAATAATTCAGCTGTCTTAGCTGAATTCTCTTCACTTTTCCTCCTTTGCATCCTTCAGCTAAAGCCATTTACAGAGAAATTACATTGTTTAAAGGTATCAGTCAGGATAAAGATGCATGAGACACTGAGTTAACTAACCGGTTATTGGGGAAAATGTGAGACAAATTGCTAAAAGTCTTCAAAATTACTGACAAGACTGACACTAATCAGGAAAGCTGCCAAGAGGCTTTACAGGAGGAAATCATCCAGATATGGCTAAAATCTTGTATGTGATTCTGTTTTAATCTGATAAAACTAATTTTAAACATTTGGGTAATCATCCAACGAGTATATTTGGTAAAGAATCAACACTGCGCTTCACCAAACAAACACTATTCCTTAAGCCAAATATAAGAAATTTTATCAGGGGAGATAAAATTATGACCAAATATGAGCTGGCATAGGTCCAAAACTTTGAGGTTTTTGTTTGAAACCTAAATATGAAAAGGGATTTCATATTTCAGCATCATAGTGAGTCTGAGTTTACATCTAAAATTGTACAGGAATGATTCGAAAGGAAAAAAATTGAGCCAGGGTCAGGATAATTTTTTATGGTCTTCGTTTTTTACATCTCAAAAAGGAGACTGTAGACTTTATAGAGGCCATTACCAGGCAGATCCACATTCCTCTTAGTTACCAACAAAACCTGCATGGCCACCATAAAAATTCTGCAGCTTCATGAATGTCCTCACATAAAGGTCATTGCTTCGGGTGAACGGTTAGAAAAACCGGTTTGGAAATTGCTCGAATGCAGGATTGTAATCTAAACCTCATATCAAGCCAAGCTGGTCCAAGCTGCAGGATCTTTTTAAATAGCTCTAAAAGTTGGGAAAAATGTTGGAGAAAGGAAGAAGACAATGTGGTTTTTCCGCGTGTTGCAGCTTGCTCTTGCAAACACTTTGCCAATGGCTTCATTCACAGTGATTTAACATGTTGGGCACCATTCATGTGTCAACAGGAACGATCACAAAAACGGTAATTGCTGCAGTTCAAAGACCATAATGATCATTTAGAGGAAGGCAGCGTCATCTCCAATAAGGCCTTTCCTCACAGAGCATAAAAACAAAACAAAAGGTTTCATTAGTAAAACAGAAATTGAGCTTTTATTTAACATGTTTTATTCCAAAACAGCTATGTCACAAGTAAACTACTGATTCAGTAGAATTATACATCAATCTGGTCACCCAGGTTGTAGTGTACGAGTATTTTCCTGTATCATTTATAGCTCGTGATTCAGGTGATGAGGTTTGCCGCAGGATAAGCAGGGTTTAGGCAGACACTGTAGGAGGCCCCGGTAATGACTGCGCAAATGGCCGTCATTTCATATTGTGGAGATAATAGCTGTTTACCAGACAGGGAGCACCGATTTTTAAGCACTGTCATAAAGACAGGCGGCTTCCACGCTGTTAATGTCTTTATAGGGAAACAATAACACCATCAAAAACATGACTTTGTGGTTTTCATGCAAGTGTTTCAGGACCCAGGCCTTATTAATTTGAGTCAGGCCGCCGCCAAAAACATTCATTATATCTGTAGCTGGTACATTTAGCACAGCTGGCATTCATTCAAAGCCTCGTGTTGCATGATTATTATGTAAGAGGCGCAGCAGCAAAATATAATTAATAAAAAAGAAACAACAAACCTATTAAAGTTTCAAATATTGATTGTTTCTTGTATTTATTGTTAGATTTAAACATCTTTATATCATAATGAATTATGATTTTTTTTCTCCCGATGACACTGTTTAGTCCGATGGAAAATTCCATGTAATTTGAGTCTCTCTCTGAGTGTCTCTGACATACCTGGAAATGTACAACAAAAATGTCAATTTAAAATGATAAAATATGATAAAAAATTCTATTTCTGGTGGGGAATAAAGTAGGACATCCTCACATGTATTCCTCCACAAAATGGCTGAAATTATGTGCATTATGTCAGGTGAACATGGTTAGAAAATGTTTACAATCCATTCCTGAGAAACCTCAGACTATTACTTTGGTGGAGTAAGAGTGAACAGCATTCTGAAGCCCTCTGACCAAAGACTGCGGCAGTTCATGAGTGCAGTAAGGGATTTGAAGAATGAAAAGATTCTCCCAAGTTCAAACACCCATTCATCCATTATCTTATGCTTAGTCTGGGGTCGGGTCATGGAGGCCGCAGCCTAAACATAGAGGACAGACTTCCCCCAGGAATCCCAAGACCAGCAAAGACACAGTCCCTCAAGTGTATCCTGGATCTTCCTCTGAGTCTCATCCTGGTGGGAACACATCACCAGGAGGCATCCTAACCAGATCCTGGAGCCTCCTCAACTGGCTCTTTTTGATGCGGAGGAGCAGAGGCTCTACTCTGATCCCCTCGTGGATGACCGAGCATCTCATCAGGTCTCTAAAGGAAAGGTCCAGACATCCAAAAACTCCTCAGATGTAATTATAGAACCTGTAACAGCCTCAACTAAACCCTTAGGAAACAGAAATAAAAGGTACTGGGCCGAGCCAAAACCTGGATCTTGATCTCATTGACAATGATCCTTTGGGATGACTTGAAATGGTCATAACCTGCTCATCCGACAGAGGACTGTGTCAGAATCTCCTCAGACAGATGTCATAGACTGGTAAAGGTTTACAAGAGGCATCACACGGAAGCTATTTTTAGTCTGTTGATATGATAAAGCCGGAGATCAAAATACTGAAACATTCCCCCATCATTTGTTTTAAATAAAAACTGAATTCTAAATTTATTAATGAAAATAAACTGAAGACAGTTTTGCATCCCACCTAAAACTGCTCTGCAGAAAGAAAGGTTCTCATTTCTAAATGTCATTTAGTAAAAATCAGACCCATACCCAGGTTTGTTTTGGGAAATGTTTCCACAACTTTACAATATACTTTCACTGAATATATTTTGTGCTATCAGTCTATAACAAATATGTTTTAAGTAAAGTTTAATTGATATACTGAAGATTTTATTCTCAAAAACTTAGATTTTATTTGGTATAAATGCAGAGTAATATAGTCTGCGAACCATTTAGGACCAAACTTCAATGAAACCAAAACTTATCTACAAATGTATCAGGTGCTAAAATAAATGTCATGGCTTACAGAGGGGTTACCGACTGCCCTGCAGCCAGATGTATAATGAAAATAGGACATGCGTGTGAAGTAATATGATATAATATGATCATTTTAGGTCTGTTCTGCCATCAGCAGCTGGGGAATATGAGGGCTACCAGGGTATGTGTCGGTAGACTGGTGCTGATCCCAACAGATCCTAAACTGAGATTCTGCTAAAAACTGCTGATTTGTGGAACAAAAGGATCAACAAGTTCATTCTGAAACACTGTGAAGGTGATGTCACAAGGTGACTGTAATACTGAAAGAGATGTATTTCTCACAAAGATGGTTATATTCAGGATATAGAACACTTTGGACATTATTTAAACCTAGGTATTTATGGAAAACTGGTCAAACATGTTTCCAAAGGTTTTAATAGACTTCATCTGAGACAGGCTCATTTAGAAGTTGCATGAATTATCCAAACCTGTTTACAAAATGTAAAATGGGGAAGTTTAAAAAAAGATGAAGATATAATTTCCTTAGCCATAGTATTCTGACTATTGATAATAATTTATTCTGCTAAATAAAGGTTGCTGTTGGAAGTCCTGAGTTTGAATCCTGGGGTCTGTTTTCAAAGAGTTTGGATACTCCAGCTTCCTCCCACTGCAAAAAGTATGAGGGCGATTCATTTTTGCATGTGTAAGCATGGTTGTTTTCTTTTACATAAGCATCCAGCACAGTTTTTTCCATTTAGAGAAATAAAAGTACAAATACAAAAGTCTGCCACAATTCATAGATTTTGTAAAAAGATTTAAAACCATTTTCTTCTTATGTCAGAATTAGGCACTGTGCTATACATTGCTGTAAACATACATTAAAGTTTATGAATGAGAACACTTTTGGAAGTGGCTGTATTATAGCTGAAACAATGGAAAATGGTTGGATAATAGCTCATTGCTTTTTCTTCTATTTAGGAACTGTGATTTACAGAAAACTTTAATACATCATCTGTACATCATTAGAATATTCAAAATTATTTCAATATGATTATTAAAAACACTAAAAAGCTATCAGAAAAACTTACCATGTTAATTTCATTAATAAAGATAACTTGAAAGGAAATAATAAACAATGTCTTTTTTTTAAATAAAATCATATTTATTTTACAAATTTGCACAATTACAGAATAGTGGTGAACCCTCATACAAATAAACTGCTAGAAGTGTGTGTAGCCTGACACACTCATCTTTAACGCATCCACACACACGCGCCCACGCACACACTCACACACACACAAAATCATGTTACAGCAAAAATCCTGGTGGACATAATAGCACAGTCTTCCTTACAACACACACACACACACACACCGACACACCCCTGCTTCTGTCAAACTGCCACAAAGCATCTTGCTCCCTCCAGGTGTAAATCGGATCAGATTTTCTCCGTCTTTCCCATTTCTCACATTCACCATGCTCCAGTGACGGGGTGTCTTTACTCAGGCAATCGAATGAAACAGAGGTGAAGTGTGAAATGTACACATACGGTGCTGCTGGCTTCTGTTTCTGTCACGGTTCTGGTGAAATTTTAATGTGGGAGGTCTGCTGTCGCCGAGGACAGCGTGGACCGTAAGAGAGGAGCTTCTTTTCGACCCTGGATATGCCTCCTTAAAGGAAATAACATGGCTTAGAGTGTTCATACAAAAACATTTAGATTTTTCCCAGTGACTTACTGACTTTGGTGGTTTATCGCACTTTTGCTTGAACACTAAATAAACTTTCTATTTTTCTGAAAGCAAAATTCAGCCACTGTAAGCTGTTAGGTAGTTTGGTTGTTTAAGTAGAGAGGAAGTGATACAGCTTTACAAATAACTAAAACAATAACAAAACCTTTGATTGTCTTCACGCAATTCTTTGTGAGGAAAGATTTTGACTTTTTTTTCTTTAAGAAAAACTTTTTTGTAGTTTTACTTCATTTGGAACGGTTGAAATAGGATAGAATCTCAGCGAGAAAGGGCAGAGAATGATGAAGAAAAGACAAGTGAAAAGCACAGGAAAAAAGAAACGTTACAGCCCTCTTCAGAAATATTACAAACCTCAGTTTGACCTGGACTTCAGCTCCCATGGTGCACCTTTCTTCTGTTTTTTCAGTGGGAGGGCGGTTCTGTTACTGTGGTGTATCAGGTTTTTTAAGAATATACAGTTCAGAGTGACGCTTCTTTTTCCATTTCTGCTTAAAAAGTACTCAATGAAATAAAAAGGACAAGTGAAGGGAGGTGGAAACTGGGACAGATTGTGCTCTGGCTTCGGTCTCAGACCTCCACCTGGCCCTGCGTCAGGTGGGCCCTGAGCTGCTGGGCTGCGCTGAAGATTTTCCTCTGATGGCCCAGCAGGTTCACACCAAGGTTCTGGACATCTCTGAACGAGACACGGAGAGAAGGGCAGTCCAGTTAGAAACATGCAGCAATCAGTTCAGGTGGGTCATTTTCTTATTAATCATTATTCCATCCCCTTTGATGCACCACTTCCACTGAGCCTCATCATGATACTTCCACCACCATGCTTTACAGTTCATATGACATTCTTCACTTTGATTATTCCAAGTTTACTTCAAAAAAGTCCAATCTCTGTCCCTAAACTTTTTCCCAAATGACATTTGACCTGTTCTTACCATCCTACTAAGAATCTGTATATGGAGCTGAAGATCAGTTTGATGGCAATGAGATCTTCCAACCTCAAAAACGCAGCTCATCACCAAAGTTGAAAGATTAAAAATATCAAGGGAAACATGAAAGAAGCTGGTGAGCAATTATAAAAAAAGCTTGTTTTCTGTGATACCCACTAAAATGGTTTTCCATGGATTATTAATTTTTGACATGCTGGTTTTTTTGCTAAAATATAACAATTAAAGAACTTATTCTTCTTGAAAATAGTACCTTTTGATCATATGATAGATCACGAGGGCATGCAAACTTCTCACAAGAACTGCTGAATATTTTTCAACCTAAAATTAGAAATGACTCTTGAACTTACTCCATAGTGAGTATGCTGACTCTGTCTAGTGTGTCTATGTTTGCCCGATCAAACTCCTCCTGATATCTCTCCATCCTCAGCGCTTTCAGCCAATCGCCGACAGTCACCACTGCCGTTAAGTCTGTGGGCGTGGGGCTGAGCAGCGGTTGCGAGCAGCTCCTGTGAATGCCAAAAACAAGAAAATGAGATGCATTATTGCTGATGCAGATTGCCCGGCATGTGTTTCGAAGCTACTGTCTCACCGAGTTGGCTCGGCCTTGAGGGAGGCAGGGTGCCTGATGAGCCGATCCAAAGAGGAGAGGAGCTGGTCGAAGCCTGGCCGCTCTCCCCGTTCGGCCTGCCAGCACTGAAGCATCAGGGAGTGGAGGGCAGGGGGGCAGTTGTGAGGTGGAGGGAGCCGATACTGATCTGCTACGGCCTTCATCACCTGCAGACACAGGCACCGAATGTACAGGTTACACACGGATGAAGAGAGAAGAGGTTCCCAGAAAAGGTCAGTGTGTGCTTATAAGAGCATTTGGAGGAACACTATGGAGATTTTAGTGCTTTTGTGAACTACTAAAATATTCAAGAAGCAGGGAAAAAGGGAGCACATTTATTCTGTATCAGCATGTATATGTAATATCAAAATCAAGCAAAAAATAGAAACATACAAAAATTATTCCTGCAAACCCTCTATGAGTTTAAATGTAATAAATTTAGGCCTTCTGGAGAGGGTCTACATTTTCAGGGGGGAAAGCAGTTCTGCACGGTTTTGGAGAAAGGTCTTCTGGACTGCAGTGAGTATGCAGTATGCTCACCCATCACTAAGTTCCTGCTTAGGTCACAGTCCCATCCTCACCTCTTGGTTGCTCATGTCCCAGTACGGGCGCTCTCCGTAGGACATCACTTCCCACATCAGTATGCCGAAGCTCCAGACGTCACTGGCTGTGCTGAACTTTCGATGTTGAAAAGCTTCTGGTGCGGTCCACCTCACTGGAATCTTACTGCCCTGATAGAGTTAACAGATCCACACAGTCAGACTGACAATCATTGATTAAAGAAGTCAAATGAAATGAAAACAAAGGTCTCAGAGCGCACCAGAGAGGCGGTGTATGTGGGCATGTTGTGATCCAGACCCCTCATGAGTCTGGAGAGGCCGAAGTCAGAAACTTTGCACACTAGGTTGGAGTTGACCAACACGTTTCTGGCAGCCAGGTCTCTGTGAACGAAGTTTCTCTCAGAGAGATACCGCATCCCCGCACCAACTCCCCTGAGCATCCCAACAAGCTGGAGGACACTGAACTGACCTTCGTTTTCCTGCAGAGGAAGCAGGACAGAAAATCTGAGTTGTAACATGGAGTCTGATGGTGCAAATGGTAACGAAAAGAGATGTTTTCTCACCCTGAGGAAACCATCCAGTGGTCCGTTCTCCATAAACTCTGTGATGATCCTCTCCGGAGGAGTACGCGTGACAACACCCTCCAACTTCAGCACATTGGGATGATCAAATTGTCCCAGGACCCCTGCTTCACTGAGAAACATGCCCTTCTCTCTGTCAGATGCCCCCCAGCGAAGAGTCTTCACAGCCACCAGAACTTCCCTGCGGCCCACAGGACGGTAACGTCCACGAGAAACTTCACCAAACTGGGCTGAATGGGGACAGAGCCAAACCAGTTAGCCGGAGCCAAGAACTTTACAGGAGAGATTTAGGAGGATATCAAACCAACCTGCACCAATCACCTCCTCAATCTTGATATGAGAAGGCTCTATTTCACGGGCAAATTCTTTAACAGCCTCACTGGGGTCTTCATAAGTAGAAGGGTCCACATAATACTTAACACCACCTGGAAATACAAACCAAATCTTAGAAAAGAAATCAGGGATTTTAGCCACTTATTGACACAAATCCCAACACAGATTTTCTTATCACACTGATGGGATAATCTTTAAGAGTATCACTAATCTACTCTTCATACAAATGAGTGAAGATGTGAAATGACTCCATATTATGTCTAACCTCTATGCTACTCTTTTCATTCAGACTGTTTGTTTTGTACTCTTATCAATTTTTTTAACCAACTGATTCCTTTGGGTCTTTGAGTTTCATTAGTTATGTAACAAGCAGTCTCTCGCTTCACCTTTGCAACTTTCCTGTCAGCTATTTAGATTTAGTTCATCTTATTTCTTCTTGCTAAGTTTGAATGTTTTAAATCTGTGATTATTTTTATTTGTCTTTCTCATGTTTCTGAAAACCCTGAAGGTTCACACTCTTCTGTACTGTCTGGTTTGTGCCTGGCAGAAAAACTCAATCTGAGTAAATGATGAGGAGCATTTTTGAATTTAACCTTTACCAAAACAAAAACATTTGTTCTAGGAGGTATATATATATATATACACTTATGCATATCTAAATAAACCTAATAAAGTTTCAGTAAACTAAATGTACTCACCACGATTACTGATGTACCTCTGAAGCCGGTCGCTGTAAGGACTCTCTCTCCTCTTGCTGCAAAATGAATAAAAAGTCAATTTCTAAAAATAATAATAATAATAATATAATTGAGAATATAAAAGCATGAATTCATATTCTTAAAGACTTACCTGCGAAATACAACCACGACAATGATTGCTGCCACCACGAGGAGAAACGCTGCCCCGCCCATCACTGAGCCAACGAGCAGAGGAAGTCGGTTCTGGATCTGCTGTGAATGCTCCTCTGTGCGAGACACAACGGGACAGTTCAAGATCAGATCCAAACTTCTGCTGTTGAACGCATTGAATTTGAATGCATAGTTTTAGCGTTTGCATCTGACAAGATTTGCCCTTGAAATTTACCTGTGCTTAGTTATCCAATAAGTTGTTTATGTAAGTTGCTTTGAACAGTACAATAAAAATAAATGATGTGCAACTTGTTTTAATTTGTCAAAAGCATGTTTAATGGAATTATCTGGTCTAGTTTTCAAAGTTTAAATTTATTTTTAAATTAATATTTTAAAAAAGAAAAGGAATATTTTTCTTTTATTATGGACATGAGGAACCCCAGTACGAAACCAACTAACAACAACAGCAAAATAAATAATCTAATTCTAAATACTGCAGTGTCATAATAATACTAATTATTATTGCATTTACTACACTTCCTTCTTAGAAAATTCCACCATCCATCCATCCATCCATCCATCCATTATCTAACACACTATTCCTCACAGGTCTGCTAGGAGGCCTGGTGCCGATTTCCAGCAGCTGAAATCCCACAAGTATAACTAAATTTCTTATTTAATTTTTTTACTGTGATAACAAGTTGAGGTACCAAGCGGCAGCGTTGTGAAGTAGATGGTGTTGCTGTATGGGCCGTAGCCTCGTTCATTTCGAGCTCGGATCTGGAAGGCGTAGATGGAGCCGGGAATCAGGGAGTTGACGGTCACTGTGTTGGTCTCGCTGTACACCGTCATGGCACTGTCCACGTCTGAACCCTGAGGTACGCAGGTGAAAAAAGTCCTGTTCATTTTCTCAAGCCAAGTAAGAAGTATGTGAAAGTTATTCAGTGTGGCTTGTTCGCAAACATGCCTTATCGTAATATCGTAGCTGGTACTCCAGGATGTCTCCATTGGGTCGATCCGGCTGAGGCCACGAGAGCGTGATGGAGTCCGGGGCTCGGCTCAACTGGTGCAACATGGGAACTGTACTGGGAACTGTGGTGGACGAGACAACTCTGATCACTCATGTATAAATATTTATATCTGGGTGTGATGATTATGGCTTGCAGCAAAAGACAACATAAAAGTCAATGACACAGACAAAAAAAAACCAATAAAGAAGTTATAAAAATGTTTTACTACACAGATAGTCACTAAAACCCTCCACATAGCAAAGGTAAGTCACAAAAGGTCAGAGCTGGCTGTTTAACGAGTACTATATCCCAATATATTAAGGAAAAGATGAGTGCAAGAAAAAAGTGCAGCAGAAAAAAGATACACAGAAAACAGATTTCTCAGGCCTTAAGAAGTTTGTAAAGTAAATTCAACTCTTTAATTCAAGAGTTTAGAGGAAATTCACAAAATATAGACTGCTGCTGAGTCAGTGCTTTAAAAGAACATTCTCATAACTCACCCGCCTACCTTTTCCTAGGACATATATCTTATCACACCGAGGCTCAAATCAAATCCTCTTCAAATAGAGTTATCAATGTATTGCCGAAGGGGTTGCCAAGTTTTATTAAATTGTTTTAATTTATTTGCTAATGAGGACCGTATTCTTTCCAAATGAGAGAGCCTTACCAGTTCCTCCAGCCACAACCTAACAGATGGAACCTCTGATTTTTTCCAAAACATCAACACTAGTTTTTTTTGCTGTGATAACGGCATGAAATAATAATTGTTTTTGGCATTTATTAAATTGAGAAAGCTGAACAGAAACTCCGAGTACAATCAGAAGTGGGTCCAGCCTCAGCTCTGTATGGAACATTTCTGATAAAGTTCTGAATATGTCAGACCAAAATGGGGTTAATTTAGTACACAAAAAGTAAGAATGGAGAAGTGTGGCTTCTTCAATATGTCATTTGTTGCACAGTGGGGATGAGTTAGGAAACATTTTATGGAAACACCTGTGTTTGTGTGGATCAATTCAGCAGTGATTTGTTTTGGTGTCAGTTGATCTAAATTTAACTGGACTGCAGTTAATTAAAGTATGTAATCTTGCTTACAATGATTTAACCTCATCAAATTTTATTGTAGCTGAATTAAATCCTTACCTTCTAACCGAAGATTAGTAACCACATGGGGGCAGTATTACTTAACCTGTGTGGGATGTTCAAGAGCGTCTAAAAGTGGAGTTTTATGGAGCGTCAAGCAGGATCTTGTTACAGCCACTGCGATAACAAGGCGACTCAAGCTACAGAAAACTTTCTTTTTACTTAATCAATAATCTCTTGAGGCCCCTACACTGGGTTGTTAGATGATTTAGATCAATTAAAGTTCAGGTTTCTCGTAATTGGCTTCTTGGAAAGCTACAAAAATCATGCACTTGATCTGTACAGCGCTTAGCTTTCCTTTTGTCCCCCAACTCATTTGCTTTCATCTCTCTTTCTGTCTCTTTGTCTTCCTGTCTCTCACTCGTCCCTTTCTTCCCACTCGGAGATCATAATGAGATCTGACAGCACGCTGAAACATTGAGCGACCCCTCGTCTAGAGAGCGGCAACAAAAAAGATGGGGCTGAAGCACCGAAAGAGATAAAAGAGGAGGGGCAGAGACCCCCACACAGACACACACAGACAGGATCCACACGCGCAGAGCTTCTCATTTTCTTTCATCTCATCTTTTTCATCCTCTCTGTCCCGTTCTCACCTGACTGGCTGGTGGTGAAATTGATGCTTGTGTATCGAGCCGGAAAAGGACTCAAAGATGAAACCTCATTCATTGCTTGCACCTGTCAATATGGAGAAAACACACACTCTGATGTGACATTCAGAGCCAACGCTGACATTTACGACATGCGTGAGAAACAAAGACAGCCACGGAGCATTCACCATGTCAAGTCAACACATGCTAGTGAATGGGAAATATCTCCCCATAATGAATAAGAAATAGGCCATGATTCCAACTGAGCTGTGTGGAACTAAATAATAAATGTGTGTATTTGATGATGCGGGGCTTTTAAATTAATTCAGCTCGTACCCTCTAAATCTTCCTTATGTGAACACTGAAAAGGCCTTAGCACTCACATGAAGGTCTTAAAGCCCAATTTACAACTTGTTTCATTGATCAGTCGGAAGAGAGAGAACCAGAAAAAGAAAAACTCAGTAATTAGAGCATGTGCAGCTTGAAGGAGAGGAGAGGCTTATGCTGAATGAGCGAGGATTTTAGGGAAGGCCAGAAAAAAGTTGAGCAAACATCTAGAGCATGTTGTTCAAACTGGAAAAAATGTACCAATATGTTGCTTTTCAATACGTAACCTTTTAATACTTGAATTGATCTACAAATAGATATAAAAAATCTATTTATTAGCATTTTTCCAGATTCAATGAAGATTGCACATTTGAAAGTAGTCCACAAGATCTGACTAAAGTTTAGATATTTGTTGCAATTAACTTGTTGCAAGTTAATTGCAACATATTTTTATGTGCAATTATTGGTCTTCAATCACAACTTCATCACAATATTTTAAATACAACTAAGAACATCAATCAGATATAGACCACACTCTGACCACTAGGTGGCAGCAAAGCACTTCCTTTACAAGTTTTGCTGTGTGTTGAATTTGCATCAAATGGCACCTGAGCTACTTTAAGACCATAAGAGTTTTGAGTCAAATTTGTGACTAGAGTTAACACAAGATTAAAAACTAGATACTGACTAGTTGTTGTCACTGGGTTGAAACAACAGCTTCCAGGTGGTTGACAAGTTTTAAGTGACTAATATGAATTGTGTCTACAAGTTGGTTTCATCTTAAACACGACCTAGAAAGGACAGAGACTCACCCGTACAAATGACAGTATTAGATCTCCTTTCTGTTAGATCTGATGCCAGTCAGAAATGACTACTACCAAGGACAATATTAAAGGCCTGTAGTCTCTTGTGTGTCACACTCTTACAGTCCATACTGAAATAATTTAATTGGTTAAATGTTGTCAAACTGGCAAAAATTAAATAAACTGATCATAAAAAAATCTAAAACTTTTTGAAGCAATGAGTCAAAATCTGTTTATTTTCTAACTTCCTATAGAAGCTAGCTGTGCTATTAGCTTGGGATCAAAGCTAATATTAGCACATCATCAGTTTTTATTGTTTCCCATCATATTGCCATCTTTCTTGTATTTATTTTTGACAGATGCAGCTGATGACATTTCCGCTATGATCTGCGCTCATGATGGTGTTGTGTGTGTTACTGTTGAGCAACATTTTTATAGCAGTATCGGCTGGTGAGAGTTGAATATGGCAATTCAGACACTAAAAAACCCCCAGAATATTTTGTTTTCTTCCTTCCCTTGATATTTGTTCCAAAAACAGGAACAAACACTGATATGCAATCTGAATTAAAATCTTTGTGTCATCTTGATTTCATCTAAAATTTAAATCATTGTGGGTTTACATTGTTTAATAGGAATCATATTCCGGGCTGAAAGTTGTCTAATATTGGCTATTCATTACTAAATGAAAGTGTTTTTTTTTAATATAATGAGATATATTTAATCACTAAAGAGACCAGCACCTGTATGAGATAAGTGACCCTGGTCAGCAGATTGTTGAGGGTGACTTTAGTTTGTTTCAGGTTGGTCTGTGATGGACTGAAGGTGACTCCCTCTCCACACCAGGAACATGCGGCTGGGTTGCTGAAGGTGGGCGAAGGGCAGATGCGACAAACTACCCCGTACCACACTTCAGTGCGGCCTCCCATGTCCACTGGGGGACGCCATCTTAAGGAGACTCCTCCATCGCCGCTTTCATACTCCCATGTCAGAGATACTGGAGCAGAAGGAGGAGCTGAGGAAAAACAGAGAGAGCAGGAGGGTTCGGCATGTATAATATAAGCAGGGGATACTTAGACTGAAGCGTCTGGTGAAAAGTTTATGACACAAGAAAGGTTTCATGCTGGCAAAGCCATTCATTCCTGTATAAAAGTAATGGAAAGAGGGTCATAAAATGGCTTGACGGTGATGCATTTCTTAAGCAAGAATAGCTCTTTAATACTTCTCAGGTTTGTCCTTTGTAGATGCAATCCATAAAACAAGATGGATTTGGTAATTCTAACTTGATTATTTCCACAGTTTGACTCCAGGGGGCCCCTTGCACATCTCCAAGAGAGTTGGGCATAAACAAACAAATACACAAGGCTCACTTGTGCAGGCGGTAGAGTTGGCATCGTTGGCTGCACGATAAAAGCCACTGCGACATTCGCACACACTCGATCCCTCCTGGCTGGTTCTGCTGTTGGACGGACACACAGAGCAGGGATTGGAGCCAGACACAGACTTGAAGTAGCCCACAGGACAAGCTGCGGAGAGACAGAAAAGGGCACAAAGATGGTTGAGTACTTTCACAATGAAGAATGATACAATAAATGTGGTCGCTGATCCTTATGAGCCACAATTCTACAGAAGTCTTATAGCTTTGAAGAAAAGCGTTGGGCAGAGCAACAACACAATAAGCTATGGATATGTGTACCAGACAAATTAACAATCACAGAAAAGATGCTTTTGTGCAAAATTAGGAAGTGATAAAATTTCTTTAGTCCTTTTTTTTTTTTAGAAAGCTTTCTTAAAATCTATTCTTCATTCTCATTGCTAAGTCATATGCATTGACAAGAGAAGGATGCCAAAGCTGCAGACCTCCTCCCCCTTGTCATTTAATTTTTATAATGCAACTTCACACCAGCAGTTGCATTGTAAACTGCTGGTGTGAAGCAGTTTACAACGCAGCTAAGAACATCGTGTTTATTGGAGATGACAACAAGAATGAAGTTGCTGATGTCATGATGAAGGACAGACACACAAAAATAACACAAATAACCCCAGATTTCTTATTGCTGGTCCTGTTTATACACAATCTAGTGTTAGCACTGTAGCTGCCACAAGAAGTTAGGAAATCAGCTTATTAAAACACCCAAAACACAGTGTTCAAACCTAAGTTACTGGAGCGAACATGCAAAAGGACTAGATTTGAACCCAGAACATTTTTTTGTCCAGATCAAAATGAAAATTAATGATGATCCTTGATTGATTCCAAGCACCAGCTAGTAGTGTGTCCAGCAGCATTGTGTTGAGGTATTCCAGCTTCCAAGCTGCATTTTCTTTAGAATATTTTAGATGTGGTCTATAACAGAAAATCCTCAAATAGTTTTGAGTCAAATTCTACAGACAAATCTGCGAATACTGAACTATGACTATAGCTGGAGATCCACTCGACAGAATATCCTTGAACATATTTTAATGTTACCGTGTTAAAAAGATGGGAGTTTTTTCGATCAGAGAACACATTATATCGAAGTGCCCCCTTGTCACAGTAACAGCAATTAGATGGTAGGAGGAAACTAAAAGTTTGCTATCTTCAGGGTCAATGGTCTGAAGAACACTGATGCAAGAAGCTATTTAACAGAAAACAATGTTTTCCACAGCATGCTTTGACATGATAGTCCAGGCTGAGAATGGGGTGAGAGAGAGCAACACTTTCAGCACATAACAGGAAGGTTAAATGGACTACAGCCTTCCTGTTGCTCCTGTTGTTTTATCCCTTTGGCTTCAAATCGTCCTCTGTCACAAAAACAATGGATTTAAACTGTTGTCAACTTTTTGAAAATCTCAAAGTTAGGAGTTGAATTCCCTATAAACACGGACACTACAGTTTTAGTTACAACAGCCATGCTAACTTTGCAAATTGCTAATATAAAAGTTGATGATATATAATTGTGTTCTTGTTTTAAATGAGTAAAATCAAATTTTACAAACATACTGATGTTAATAAATAATGACCACATGCAACACGAAGGTGAGAAAATAAAACTATGAATCCTGTTTTTCTATGTTCTTATATTGTAGTTCTTAAGAAGAAATTGATTTGGCTAAAAGTCGTATGTGCAGATCAAAGCTTTACAAAAAGAAACAAGAAAAAAAGATTGACTCAAAAATCTGATCAGTGCATCAGCAGTTTTAACTATGACAAGTTAATCTCTCAAGTAAATCCATTGGCTTGTGCTGAGTTGGCACTGAACTATTGGAAGTACTTAAAGAAAAGCCTGGAGTAAGTAAACAAACTGATCACATATGGATGTTTTGTGAATGCTGAGTGTAGATTTCAAGTTTTATGCACAAACTCGGTCATTTTCTACCTCAGCTTCATTGTATTAAGGGATGCTGGAGCCGATCTCAAGCATATCGCCTCTATAGTGTGTCTGCATCCAGAGCAGAATCCTGTCTTGGGGCAGAACCACTTAAATAAAACCCTACCGAAGACACTAAGACTCCAAAAAAGGTTTGGAGAGAACCCCTTTATGCTCGCCACAATAATTTGTCTCCATGGAAAAAGTAAAAATAAAAAGTTAAAGTATCTGTTTGGAGAAAAAATATATAATATACAGGGTTTTTAGAGGGTAAAAACCCTCTAAAAAAATTTAGAGGGTTTTTACTAAAATGGTCTGAATTGTGTTTGGATGTCATGTTGGTGTTTTAGGTTTTTTTTTTTTTATTGCTTTGGTGAGTCCTGTCAACAAGTGTTTTGAAGTTTTAAAAGCATTTCAGCAGCACCACTTGTGGTTTCCTTTGGTTCAGAAGTTCACAGCTGTTTGTTACTTTTCCCTGCTCTGTCATTTAATTGTTTTTACAGAGGATGTGGTCCAGGTTTAGCAGAGCACACCCAACGCACTGGTCTAACATAAAGATTGGCTACTTTCCCACAGTATAAAAGTTCTGTCAACGCTGTTAGGGCGATTTGTTTGAACAAAACTTATTAAATTAGAAATTAAAAGACAACCAGCAACCAAACAGCTCACCCTCACTCATTCTAATCAGAGGAAAACAGTTTGTTCAACCTTTTTAAAAGGGAACTGATTATATGAAATCATTTGAGTTTCAAAGACTGAGGGAACGGTCTTCTCAATTTTAGACAGCTACTCCATGTCTTGTTCAGTCAACCTTCACATTTATTGGCACAACTGCCAGAGACTTACAAAAAAAAACTTTGAAAAAATCAATAATTGTCATAATCTTACACAAAAAGTTTTAGAAGAATCCTGCCTTTATTTTGAGGACATTTAATTAATGGGGGGAAAAAAAGCACATTCAATATGTTAAGACAGCCTTAACCTAACTCCAGATGCTTGTTTATAATTGTCTGTATTATTTAGTTTGTTTGCTTTTTTCCCCTTTAATCGTGTTTTTCTTTTCATGCTCTGTCTTTGTGAAGCCGTTTGTGATTCATATCTGTAAAATGTGCCACATAAATAAAATTAACTTACATGCCCCCAAAAATGTGAAAATTAGTTGTGTGCAATCCACTAAAGTTTAAGTTTATCACTCAGTGACTCACACAGACAATTTTGTCTTGTCAAAAAGAAATTAAATGTCAGAAGACAAGATGCCACAGTCAGCTTTTCAATTTGTCTCTCTATTTCCTCATTTAATTGAATAAGAGCTTCCCTTTGTGCTCAGACTGTGAGCACAAATTCTTTATGGATTTCTATTATACAACTATAAAAAGCTTTTATTAATCAATAACAAATTAGAATGAACAAACAAACGTTAGGAAGGATAAATACCAAACTAAAACAGTGAATAACTGTAAATTAAAACTGTTAATCAATCAGTCTGAATGTTTTAAAGAAATTTAAAAAACCATTAAGTCTTGTGACAGACAAGAGGAAAGATTTTTTTTAAATGTATTTTACTCAACTGAAGTGCTTCATAACTATCACCCTTAACAGTTATCAAGCTTCATAACTGTGCATAACTTCATAACTACAGCCCTACAAATAACATTGTAGGGATGCATGTACTATTTCTGTCCCACACAGAATATCGAACACAGCTGCCTACGGCAACGTTTTTCAGTTTTGAAAGAAATCTGCGATGAGGGTCAACTGTTGGCGTTAACTGTGAGACAGCGGAGGTTGACCTGAGTGAGACATCACCTTCTGCTGCAACCTGCCAGAACCTCGACGGCTCTCAGATCACCAGAATACAGAGTCTGCAGCCTGCAGCTTGGTCTGCTTCTGTTTTTAAAGTCTGTGTGGAGGTATGTGTGAGCGCCTGGAGCGGTGTCTATTACAGGCTGCATCATTTAAAACAGGTTCACTTTGTCTGTAACCTTAAAGTGGAGTCTCAGCACCTGGAGAAGCTCTCCTGCATCTTCCTGGGTGCAAATGGAAGGCTGATACCACCAGAACCTGCAGGTCTAAACAACAAAGCCACTCATGTGTTTTTAACCAGCCTTAAAGTACTTTTTGAGTTGGAGGATGAAGGATGATGTGTTTGTGGGGGTGTGTGTGTGTGTGTCTCTGGTCTGCAGAGAGGGAATGTCTGACCTTATTTATATAACCTTGTCAGAGACATGTAGCGCGTCTCAAGCTTTAAATGCTGAATGAGCATGGATGCATGTGTGTGTGTGTGTGTGTGTGTGTGAGGTGGTGGTTTGATAGCGTGGGAGGAGAAAATAAGAAGGCAGGATGAGAAAGAGGGGAGGAATAAACAGATAAAAGGCTTTCTGTGTTCTCACTTGTCTCTGAAAGCTTACTCAGCGATCAAACAGGTGTGAAGTGGGAAAAGGGAGGCAGCAGGAAGAGAACGAGTGTTGAGAGACCGCAAAAGAGAAGAGGCGAACTCGGAGACGGATAGCCAGAGAAGGACGGAGGAAGAATCATGCATCTGAACAAGTTTGGATATCAGCACAGAGTTAATTTCTATTGCAATTCTCTTCTAAATGCAAATCTCATAACAGAGAATTATTACACACAAAATGATATATTTTTTGGCATCAAGAGAAAAATGCCAAACATAAATAACAAATAAATGCTCTGCTCATATAAAGTTGTTTGAACTCAACAGCAAAATCATTGCATTTCAATAAGAAACTGTTTATTTGTAATAAATTACGTTTTCTGCTAGAGTGCATTTTTGTTTTTTATTAGTTGTAAAACAATCAACAAATTAAATAACATAAAATGCTTGAATTATATCCCTACTTGTAGTAAATCTTTACAATCTATAAGTTTTCCTTGTTGAACTGCATTACTGACATAATTCAGCTTTTCAGTGATAGTCAAGTGAATGTCTTCAAGGTGCATATTTAGAGTTGAAATCAGATATTTACATACACTTTTTAATAAAAATACATATAACCGGTCTTACTATCTGATATTAAATATTTCCTGTTTTGGGTCTTTTAGGATAACCATACTTATTTGATGTGCTAGAAAAAAGATAGATAATGTATATATATATTTTTTGCTATTTTAAAGCATCTTTCAATTTCAGAAAATAAAATACATTTCCATAATATTTGTTAGATATGACTTTTAAACTTTGATTTGGTTCAAATGTTTTGGGCATCTTTCCTCAACTTAGTCACGTTTTTAGGTAGCTTTGCTCAGAATATTTTTAGATCTGGCCAGACTTTTTCCATGGGACTCAAATCAGGATGTTGTTGTGACTCAAAACCATTAAATCTGATGCCATTAAGCTACATTGGGACTAATTTGGCTGCATACTTTGGGTTATTTTTTCATCCAATCTTTAACTTTCTGGCAGATGTCCTGATAACAAGTTCCACATAATATTCTTTCCATATTATTTCATATATGTTGGAAAGTGCACCGGTCTCTCCTGCAGGAAAACTACACAACTTGATGCGACCACATCCATCCTTCTTAATAAACATGTCTCCAAATATAACGATATCTGTTCCTGGGTGCGTTTTGGCCTCTTCCTTCCTGAGCAGCCTTTCATCCCATGTCAATACAAACTCATTGTAGTGTTTAGTAATTAAACTGTCTTACCAGCTGCACAGACAGCACCTTCACAAAGTGTTTTGCTTTTATTCTGGGGTGGCATATTTGCCACCCTTCCTGAACATTTTATCTGGAAATTCCCATGTTGCCCACATAACTACTGGAGCAGGTGATCATGGCAGTTCCAGGCATCTCGAAACTATTTGTAATTGTTGTATAAGTTTTGCTGCCTCTTGGCCATGACCCCCTTGAAAAAGATAATTTTAATCACAATGGGACTTTCCTGGTTAAATAAAGGTTAAATAAAAGATACAACCGGAAGGTGAATCAGACAAATCGTCCTCCTGATGCATCAAATTTCATCACATTTAACGAGAAAATACGTTTGAGGTTTTACCAAAGCACAGCTGCTGGTGTGTCTCCGTTTAGCTTAATGGTGGGAATTGAATCAAAAGCTACAAAAGCCATGATATCATCATCTGATGTTCCACAAATTATTTACATTTTTAATTCACTTTGATGTAAGTATTAAAAAAATCTCTAGAACCTTCTTCCTCTCATTATTTTGACAAATAATTTTGGTAATCCTAACTGCTCAAAAACAAGAAAAGCATAGATTTCATATCTGATCGTGAAAAACGGTTATGCAAATTTCTGTACATAGGTCTGGTTTCAACCGTATATTTGATGGGTAGCAGAGGAAGCTGCAGAAAAATGAACGCGAAAAACAATAACAGAGTCAGCGTCTGGAGCTGAGTTCCTCCATCATTTATTTCCTCGCTGTACATTAACAGACGCGTTCCCGGATGGCTCTGACATGAAACATGACTCTGCTACAAAGGCTCTCATCATCGCCGCCAACACACGCTCCAGAAGCAACAGCTCGATCCTCTTCCTCCACCTCCTCCTCCTCATATCCACCTGATTACATCAGCCAATCAGAATGCATGCCCTCTGCCCTTCTGCTTGATCTGCAACCCCCACCTTTCCCCCAGCTCTACCCATTCAGCCACACTTTCTGCCCATTTCACAAACTGCAAGGCAGACATTTTATTATAATCGCTTACAACAAAGAAGAAATATTGTGCTTAAAGAAATCAGATAAAGTAAACTAATATAAACAGCTAAAATAATGGAGTGTTTGCTAATTATTCTCTATGAGCGCTTTAATATTTGTTCCACTTAATTTGATGGTGCGTTGTATGTAATCGTAATTAAAGGACAGTAAAATGCATTGCAGAATAACAGAGGAAATGGTCAGAAACAGATAGCCACATGAATACAACTATTTTGATGAATACCAAACTAAAAATGCAAAAACAAAAAGACTGAAATTATTCTCCCCAGGAATAAATAAACTGAAAAACATAAAAAAAGATGGCGGCGAGGTGAGTAAGTTGATGTCAACATAATACACTGCAATGTAGATCAGTGACCCAATTTCTCTCTCTTCTAGTCCGTTTTTCATGCACTCATTCCCCTCTTCTGGCTCCCAGCGTAATCTCTCTCTCTCTCTCTCTCTTTTGCTCTCTTTCGCTTTTTCCCTTCTTGTTTGCTCTTTGACACAAAAACAAAAATGCGCACAATCACATAAGCTCCACCGCAGATGCGACCACGCAGCAGGAGAGTCCAGTACGCACCTGGCCACCTATGAGGACCTTTAAGTTTTTCTCAGCGGCCCTCATCTTTCTGACTTTCTGTCTTCTCAGCTGAATCGTATCTGCTCTCTGTTTTTCGTGTAGGTTGCAGAATCACGCTCCCAAATGTAAAAAGTAAAAACAACCGTTGCCTCCTTCTGGATTTCCTCACACAAATAAGCTGTGTTGTTTGTTTGAGTTTGAACATTTCATTCAGGTGCTGATAAAAGAAATAATTTCTGCTCTCTTGCGCAAGCCATATTCAGTCCAACGAGGTAAATTAATGCGTTAGAAATATCTTCAAAGAAGAAGGACTTCCCACAAACTGAATAACGGCCCTCTCAGTCTTTGTCAAGGAAACATCCATATAAAAGAAAAGATTAGCAAATGCAAATTATCATAATTGTAGCAGTTCCTTTCACTGGGATATTTACTTCAGACCTGGACTCATTAAACTTTTGAAAATCTGCAGTTTCCAAAGAGCAAATTACGCCTCTTTTTTCCTTTGTGTGCTGCTTCTGTCCTGGATAGATGAGAACATTTTGAACCGTATTTTATGAAATAAACCCTCTGTAGTGTGATGCTGAGTATATTCAGACTATTCTATTATCCCCCTCTGAGGAGCAGGGCATCATCATGATGGAAACTCATACGGTAGGATAAAAAACACAAATTGCATGTGGTTGGTCTAAACAAGCGTGACTCAGATTCAAGCGGTTTTTGAGCTACTTGGGGGGATATTTATCTGAAAAATCAACTTGAAAATACATGTTTACAAGGCAAAATTGTCATTTCAAGTCATTTTGCTCTCAACTCTTTGGCTTTTTCCTTTTCTGGTTTCCACTATTTACATTTTGCTTCCCTGCCAGTCCTTGAATGGGTGTGTTGGCTCCTTCTGCGCAGTCTGACAACCCAGCGGCTATCATCTGCTGCTTGAGCTGCTGATTAAAAACCAGTCAATGCTTCAGAGCTCGAGGTGTGGCCAGTGGACATGTAGATACACAGCAATGATTAAATACGGCAAAACATCACAGTCTGTCCCAGAGATGTTGTTTTAAAGCTGAAAACTACGATAAATGGTTAACGAGAGGAAGAGCTGCCAGAATGTAGCAAATTGTTTAAAACATTTCTTGTTATTCCTTCTTATCTTATCTATCTCAAATTTGCTTTGAATACTTTGGGAGGTGATGGGCTGCCAAGACTGCCGCCCCCTTTTGGTGGCTCACAAATAAAGCAGCCAAAATGAAAAGGATTCTGCACAGAATACAGTAAAGCAAAACAAAGAACTCAATAAATTTTTAATAAGGGGCAAGACAAAACTGTAAATTGTGACATATTTATATAGGAGAGAACTCTGAAAACTCAAACTGTATTCATTGTCTCAAAGTAACATTGATCAACATATTTTATGTGTTGATTTTTATGATGGCAAGTGGCAAAAACATAATGTTTATTGCATCTTTCATAATTGATGTCTACATAATGTTTTTATGATGTAAAGCACTTTGAAGTGCCTTGTTTCAGAAAATGTGCGACACAAATAAACTTGACTTGACATTTGTATTGTAGCCATTATATGAAATAAAAATAAACACTTCAAGTCCTGTTCACGCTCAACCTTAAATATGCAGACATATACAAAGTCTTGTGTCTAAGAAACAGAGCATTACTGCTGGTAATCATGATGGAAATGTGACGCGGTAAAGCTCACATGAGACCAGCAAAAGAAACAATGACAAGAAAGGCAGAACTTGTCCATTCATACGCTGTGATGTGCCACCTTAACTGTACTCTTTATGTCTCCTCCTGAGTGTACATTATCATAATTTCCTCCATTGCCATGTTTGGTCTTTTTTTTAAACTTTCCTTTGGGTTCAGAAGCTCAGAACTACTTTCTAGTGGCTGCATTGCCAGATCCACAGTAACTCAAGAGTCGCATTGAAAGCATGAGGGCATCGATGCTGGACAATGCTAGAAATGTATATAAAGTGAGCATAAGTAGACCTGAGTCAGATCTGTGTAAGCTTCAATTATTTCTGCATCAGGAATTTCTACAACCACCGCCAATTCCGATTGGTTAAGATCACTCAGACTGCCGATGACATGCCAATTTTGCATTGTCACATTCAAACAGAGGTTTTCCAGAAAACAGATGCAGAAACGGAAAATTGGAAAAGCAGTGAGTTAAGCCAAGCACACAAACAACAGACTGCAAATCACTACATACAAAGGCCACAGGACTCAAGATTCATGCAGTTCTCTTTACTGCATGATCAAACAAAACTTTATGAGTGGACAAAGTCTTCTGAAGTCTCTTCACTCCTGCACGGCAATACTGAAATAATACCTGGAGGCACACAGGATAGATTTTGGACTTCTTTGAAAGGTTTCCCAGTCAGACCAGTTTTTCTGTTCCCAGAACTTTGCAGAGCAGGACAAACTGTTAATGTTTATCAGCTGTCCCATTTTCTGTTTGCGCTCACTCATACCATTTAGATACAAATTATTTTAAAATCAACACATTCGTCACTCTGTGAACAAAGCACATTAAAAATCAACACCTATTTATTACTCAATGACTTATCTTCTTTGCACCACAGACAGACACGTCCAAACCATGACTTTCTTTATATATTTAGCTTTGACAGCTGCAGTGGAAAATATCTACTGTGAAAAAAGTAAAGAGCGAACTGACCGCAGATCTAAGAAAATATGTGCTCCTGGTGTCCTTTTTGCAATCTGTACTGCTCTGCACTTAGACTGCAAAGAGCAAAAGCCCTGGCAACATTCACCACTGCTTTCTCTAAACAAGTTTATCTGAGGCTTTAGGAGAGATGCTGGATTAAGTTACATGATTTATCCTGGAGATAGGATCAGCTTGTTTTAACTGTATTGCCTTAGAGACAGCATGTGTCGACTGCTCGGAGTTCTGTAAGGGGTCATTTATTTCTCAATTTTGAAAAATAACTGGTATTACCAAAGCACAACACATTTCTATTTTAAGAGTGGATAATTCTTTAGAAATTTTGGGTAACACTTCTTTATATCTTCTGCTTTTTGTTGCATATTTGAGTTTGTTTGGGTTTTAGTATGGTTGCATTTGTCTTGAGGATTAGATAATTTCAACCTAACACATAACAAAACTGTCAAACAACTAAAAACAGTACAAAAAGCAAAAAAAAAAAAAAAGCAACACAGGCTTAACAAAAAGGCTTAACTAATAAGCATTTTCTTGCCTTAAACAACTAAAACAGGAAATAATCCATCAATTTGAATTCTATCACAGTGTTTATGTACATAACTCACCTTCTTCCCAAACCCTAATTGATAAGCAGCAGGTGTCATAATAAAATCGAGATCTGGTCATATTTTAGCCTAAAAGATGCACTTTCAAAATGTTAAACCTTGCAAATACACATCCTGATTGCCATCATTTCTCCATTAAGAAGTCTGTGAAGCATAATTTAAACCATTTTACTTCAGAGTAAACATCACTGGCTTTTCTCTGACACTGATGTATGCTCAATAAAATCCAAAACATGTGATTGATTTGGTTTGGCTGTGAGTGTTCAACCACAATCATCCTGTTGGCCTGGAAAAGTCCTGCAGTGAGGTCAAGCCAGAGGTCAACATTGATCACTTATTTCATTGATTACTTTGTTCGTGTTTTGCCCCAAAGCAGGAACTTATTTCAGACATTAGACCTGAAAAGACTTGCTAATAATAAGAGGCTGCTGATAATCATGAACAAAATCAAGAATACCCAAAGAACCAAAGGGAAAAGTAATCAACACTTGAACTCTAGAACCTGTCGGCAAAATCTCAAAAAGCAAGCCATCATGCCGGATATAAAAACTTTAGAGAGAAACAAGATCATTAACATTAGTCAACTTGGAAAGGAATGCAAAGTAATTTGGTTTAGGGATTTCAGCAAAGTGAGAGCCACTATCTAGGAGAAAACAAGGAATAATTGTAAACCTGGTAAATGTGAAAACTGCTTTGTGGATTTATCTTTGACCTTAAAAAATTGTGTGATGAAGTGAAACCTTGTGTGATAAATAAAGCAAAAAAAAAAATAAATGTAGGTTTGCAAAGACATTCCTACAGCACTGTATCACCCCTCTGACTTTACCTCTGGACATACACCATGAAGATCTGCGCTGACTAACATCTCTTCGTTGACAAATCAGGACAGTCTGACACGTTGAATATTTCAGTCAGGTCACACTCGCAAACAGCAGCATGTTGCACCGGATGAAATCGAGGCTCATTTTGGCATTTGGCACTAATCTCTGTCCTAAATCCTCATCTGTAGCTTACAGGGAATCAAATAAACGACGTCTGTCAGAAGACGATGTGACGCCAGGAGGAAGCAACTCAGACGGGGGCTAAAAAAAAAAACTGAAGAGCTGTTTCATGTTGTACCAACCAGGTGCAATCATGTCATGTTTTGTGCGCTACCTGCTTCTCCCGTTCACATTTGGGCTGAAAATGTCAAAAGGCCAACTCATCCTTATGCTGTTTGGCAGGAAAATTACTAAAGCCAGCAGGCAGCTGCTGGAGCAATCATCTTCTGTAATTTTTCTAAGGACTACAACCAAATTTCTGACACCTGAATGTCACACTGATCAGTCACAATTTGGGTGTTCTTTTAAATATGAACAACAGTTCTGAGAATAAATCAAAAGAGTTTTTTTTAATCATCTGTTCGCAAAATGCTGTCTTTGTTTTTTAGCAAGTGTCCAAAGTCTCAGTCAGCGTCTCAATTTATCATCAGTCCAACTGTTGTTTTTGTGACTACGACGCCAGAAGAATCAAGAAGCATGTGATAGATTAACAGAGGCTTACACAATTCTCAAAGGAGTCGAGATCCGGACATGTGAAAATGATGTGTCATGCTTTCTGGACTATTGTTTTCACAACTTGAGCCCTAAATTCTGCCATCTTGGAATACGTCCACGCCATAGGATATGAAAGAAATCTATTCCTAGAATCTAGTAATGTAAACAGAGACAGTTTGAACCTCACATGGAAACGGCATGATTTGGTGGGATTAAGCTTCGACTGAAAACTCAACCTTTTTGCTAATATGTGTAAACATGAATAAATGAGATGCTGGGAACAATAACCATTTAACTGCCTGCTTTGTGCATTACCAGCACTGTTTTGTGTGTGAGAAACCACAAGAGCATTGGAGTTATTTTGTCTTTTTTTTTTATTTGTCTGTCTCACATTTTCCTGACCTTTTGGCCATTAAGTTGTATCATGCGGTGACAAAATGAATGCGTGAGAGTAATGAAAAAATAATGAGCTACAGTTTTGTTTTGGAAATCTCTATAGTTATATTTAGAGTGTTGCTCTTCTGTAATTTTATGTGCCGTCCATTGGGCACATAAAATTAAACTGAAAAGCTGTGATGGAGTCTCTAGAAAAGATTCAGACCTTTCAAAAGCTAAAGGTTAAAAATGTGTAAAATGCATTAAAATAGGTTGGGCTTTTAAAGAGTAAACACTCTAATCTAATTTATATTGAGTTCACTTTCTTCACTGGAAAACAGACTGCAAGTTTGGAATGGAATAATAATATACATGTGGAAAACATTTCATGCCCACTCACTTTTATGATGGAGGATCTATGCTCTGGGCCAGTTTCCTTGATTTTCATTAGAAGCAATTATTTCTTCATGTGGTTTGATTTTTCTACACTGAATAAAAACAAATGTTGCTTTTTTCCTGGTGATATTTTTCAGGTCTTTTTGCAGCTGTGGTTAAAGTTTACATTGTTTGAGTAAAATGTACTATTCTCTTGCTTTGCTGTTTCTCGTATTGTACATTGAGAAAATTAACATCTTTAATTTTTATCTAATAAATAAAAAACTTTGTAATACATAAATGCCTGTAGCAATAGGCTACAGGTTTAAAATGAGGAAGTGGCAAAAGACTTGGACACTACTATCATATTGTAATTTTAAAAAGCTTTAATTTTTGCTGTTATGCTATAATTTCCATAAAAATAACAGGTTTACATCTAGACAAAAAGATATCTTATTATTAAATCTGAATCTTAGGAACAAGATGTCTGATTGAGGAAACTCTGATATTTGTCTCTACTGGGAACAATGGTTTTGTCTTTGCGTTTCCAGTTAACCATCTGCCTGCTGGCTCATCATTCCCATGGAACCAGAGGGGACAACAATGCACTGACGCCAGCCTCCATCATTAGTCAGTGAAGTGATCAACAAAACACAATCCACGGCGAACTGGAACACAAAGCCACTACAGCGTGGGCAGCAACGCGTTGGGACGGTCGTAGACGGCTGCTGGAGGTCTTCGCAGCAGCGGCCGAGCGTTTTCGAGGGTTAGTTTGTCAGCAGACATCAGTCAGGTGCAACAAACACAAAGCGGCAGGCGGAGCGCAAAGGCAAAGAGCGCAAACACATTTCACAGTTGATGTGGCAAGATTGAAGATTAACTGTTAGTTAAGATTTGAGCAATTACATCTGGTGAAATTCCTGCGAGAATGCAGTTTTTGACTCCAATCCTTGTATTTCAAGGTCTCTACCGAGCCAACATCGGCACTGCAGTGACATAAACTCACATGTACACAACAACTCTCCAAATTCTCCTCGTCGTCTTTACATTTTTTGCCTGCTCAGTTCTTTAAGTCATTAACTTGCATCCTCCTATCTTTCAGTCTCTCCCCAGTTTTCCTCCACTCTCTCCCCCTGCGGTTTCTGTCACTTGTTCACAGACGAGTGGCCATTACATCGCCATGACCTAAATGTGTCACTTCCCTCCCACTACAGTTCTTTCCCTTTCCTCCTATCACCCTCCCCCCACTCTCTTCATATATATTCCTTCCTGTCCATCTGGACGTCTGAGTTTTTATGCCTTACTTGTACACATCTTAAGAAGTGTAAAGTGCTCCTTAACCAGTTTTACCATTTCTGACCTTTCTTAATCTCTTTGTCTCTTGGTGGTATAAGCATCCCTTCTTCCTTTGAGCCATTAATCCCACTTTGACAGTAAATTATCTGTATTTCTGGATGAAAAACCTCCAGTGATTACTGACCGTACAGAGAGGATAGACTCTTCATCTCATCCCGCCTCAGCCTGCCTGCCCTCAATTCCCTCTGGTATCCTCATCAATCACAGAAGTGCATCAGAGCGACAGCAGTATTGATCAAGAGGCTCCGCGACTCAGGAAGAAACAGAAAGGAAAACTGACAGGTGGGGGGGGATTGGTCCAACAGCTGACTGGCTGCGAGCGCGGATCTTTGGACACCTGAATTCAAATGAGCTCACCTCGCACAAAGACAGTTAGAAGGCAATGTCACAACACGTCAAGGCTGGATTACCCGTAAGGAGGAGCAAATTGTGGGAACAGGAGGTCTTTGTCACATGTCTGCTTCCACTCCAGGCAACATTTATCACAACAACAAGATTTTCAAGACTGTTTATTCTATTAGGAAACGACAGCGTGGAAAACTATTAAGCTCACAGCTACAAGAGTGAAAAAAACCCCTTTATAAACGTCTTCCTAAAGGTGTCCTACGTCTTGACATGCCACACAATTTATTGTTACAACCACAGATGCAGTACTATGAGACCAACGTAGTGTAGCACATAGATGTGAAGTGAAAGAAAGGCCATGCTTTTACAGACAGAGGTGCATTTCCTCTCTTCTAATATATAAAAAATATCTTGGCAGGAAAGCTTATGAAAACAATTTTGAGTGAAATGTACATTTTCTCACATTTCAGTTCGGCAACAGAAAGTGGAATCTGCCAAAATTAGCGGAGTTTAAAGCGTTGGCAAAGACGAAAACAAGAAATCAGCCACAAAATCCAGATCTGAGAACCTTCAGATCAGCAAAGTTTAAGAGACTGAGATGATGTCAGAATGTGGTTTAGAGGGAGTGAGGATCTTTTGGTGTAGGAATGTTCAGCTTTTATGCTTCCGCACTTTTATAAGGCCAAGGAATTTTTACAACAGCAAATGGGCTGCGTTGATAAAAATGCCCAACGAGAAACTCGTGCTGGAAAGAATGCAGCGATATCTTGTGAAACTATCAAATTGTGTGAATATCGTATCTGTCTTTTTATTTGCTGCGGAGACACGATTGGTTATTATTGATCTGAAAATACAAAAAAATAAATAAGCCCGCGCCCTGTTCTCCAAAGATGAACTAAAACATTATATCCATGCTACTGTTATTGCCACTTCTAGCTTTTAAAGCAATAATAGTTGTTTTAAATAATGAATAATTATAGCTAGTCTTTGATTGTCTCAAAGATTAAGAAATAATTGTTGACATTATTACAACTCCTAATATTTTCTGGAAAAGTTGCCTATTTGTTGATATGTTTGGGAAAGAAAACAAAATGCTGAAATATCTAGACACATTTCATCATGAAACTTATCGGTGTCTCTAACAATCAATATGAAATAATTTTTTTGCTTTTTGAAAGTTTCATAGCTGCTCTTTGAAACTTGCTCTTCACAATTCAGGCAATAACAACAAGAAAATAGCATGTCCACAAACATTAATCTATAGTTTTAAAAGTTCAAAGCAAATGAGAACTTGACCAGTAATAGTAGGTAAGGAGTTTTTTTGTTGTTGTTACTACACCATGAGCAAGCTGCAGCTTATGCTTTTGGAATAGAAGCTGGCTGCACTTTATGCACATCTTTGCCAGAAGATCCTTCATTTGTAGAAAGTTGTGGACTTGTCTAGTAATATTTTACAACAAAGTGACGTGCTTTTTTGCCAGGAGCACCGACCTTCACCCAGCAGAAACTCCAATAAGAAGATTTCATTAATTGCAAACCAATTTCACTCTGAACACAAAAGGATCTCCAGGCTTTGCTGACGTTCTTCAGAGAATTGCTTGTGTTCAGTCTGTGAGTTTTCCCAGTCAGTAATTAACCTCACCACAGGCCTCTGAACTCACCCAAGCATGCAGATCCGTTGACGTTTGGCTCATATCCTTTGTCACAGACGCATCCTCCGACGGGGACCATCCACTCGCCCTCAGCGTTGCAGTGCATGCGAGGGGGCGTCCCGCCCTGAGCTCTGCTGTGGGGGACGCAGCTCCCTATCACGGGAACCAGAGCGGTCGGCTCTGCACCAGAGGGAGTCGCCGGGTAGGACGCTAAGTGGAGGCTAGTGGCTGGACAACGCCGGTAGAAGATGGACACCCCCATGAGGGAAACGCAAGCTCCACTGTCCACAATGGCCAAGACGAACCTGAAACCAAAGTTGCATGTACGTAGAGACGGGAATGTTAAAGACTCGTTTTACAGAGGAAGCACAAGATACAGAAAATAAGGCATCATTGATTACCCGCCACGCGTGAGAGGAGCAAAGCTTCGTGTTTTAACGTTAATGCGACTGTAGCGGTTGGGTTGGTACTGGTGAGGTGAACTGGGCTCCACTTTGGAGAAGCTCTTATCAGCAGCAATGGTGTCGATCTTCACCCAGCCCTCCCTCGACTCTTTATCACTGCTAGATGGCTGTAGAGGCAGAGAGGACAATCCATTTGATCACTGTTAGTAATGAGACACATGAACCATTGACTCCTAGGGAGGTATTGGTCATGTTCCTGCCAAATATAATCTCAGTTTAATGGAAGAGTAAAACAGAGAAAGTCATTTTTGAAAGATGGCCATAAAAAATCCTGTTAGCAGTTTGCTATTGCTGGGGAAACAGCAAGCAGATGGAGCAAGGTCCTATAAAACCCTTACTGAGGTGAAGAACTAACAAGTTCTTCTAAGTAATTACTCAAGGCGGCTGAATACCAATGCACACCTCACTTTTAAAGCATATAGAAAAGAACTTGGAAACTGTATTTCCCTTACGCTGCACTTTGCAGCAATGCACTGCTTTGTGTTGCATAAAATGTAATAAAAATGAAACCAAGAATCAGAACGCAGAATACATTTGTTCTAGCTATAGCTAGATAATCAAGCACAATTTATTTTAGCGTATTCATGCTTTTAACTAATATTTTATAAGAATTGTGACTGCAGATTTGAGTCTGTGCAGATCCAAGCAGGGGTTTATGTTTTAGTCCTTGCTTGGACTTTCAGAGCCTTTTGTAGCTATTTTCTGAGTTTCTGCTCTTTGCTCATTGAATTGCATTTTTAAAAAAGCATTTCTATTTCTTGAGGCGTAAAATGTTTGTGTACACCAAACCTTCGTGGCTGCCCAGCTAAAGATGCATCGATCAATCAGCCAGAGAGGTAGCTTTCCCTCTGATCAGTGATCGTAGGCCAGTTACTGAATTATAAGTAAAATGAAAAATGTTAACATTTTCTGTTTATGAAGTCATCATCTCACAGACTGAGTTTAACCAAAGTCAAATAAATAAGGACATACACTTTCAGTCATAAATGTGTGTGATCATTTCCCTGTTAGATTTAAAACTACAACCTGCAGAAACTCTTTCTCCAAGTATTATTGTCCTCAGGAAAAAGAAAATTTGAATTGGTGAAACTCTAATGACCTCAAAGAAAAATGAAAAACAGTCTCTGATCTCGGTCATTTTGGTTTGCACTAGATTCAAAGGCCTGATTTTACGTCTTAAAGATTATTATTATTATCATGTCGTAGGAATGATGTGACGTTTCAGGTGAAAGCTGAAAGACTGTAAATATTAAAAATTGTTGCCTGTGTGTCCGGTTTAAAGAAACCACTAATCCCAGCAGCTTTTTCTACATGAGTAGAAAAAGAGTGATTATGCAATCAGTCATTGTCAGACTTTAATGCCGCTTTAATGTTAACAGGGATGAATCACTAATGATGACTTTAATAATTCTGTCTGAAGGTACTTTGCCTCAAGCAGTGACTAAAATAATACCTGTTTAAATCGGCTGTGGCCAGACTCTACTTAATCAGGAAGTCATTTGGGCCTTGCAGTGGGCATTCAGGGATTAACAGCTTTGGGTACATCACATAACATGCACAAGAGTTTTGTAAATTTACTATTAAATTCAGTTTTATTACTACAAAGTACAGGCACTAAATACCCAGACAGATTTGCCAATCGACAACTTAACATCCCAAACTTAAACACTCTTGTAATAATTAACGGTTTCAGATAACTAACTAGAAAAGGGAGTGCTAAGCTCTCCGACGGTGTGGAGGAAATGTTGGGGGTTCTGTGACTGTATTGCCTTTGTCGTAAAGTCAAACGGATCACAGATTCGGTAGTACCGGCACACAGATGGTCACATGCCAGGCCCCCCTGAGGGCCGGGATACAAAGCGACTCACTCACGATGGCGATACTTCCTCCCTCTGGGTCCCATCCTAGACAAGCCAAGCCGTGCAAACTAAATCATTTGCTTGCAGGCATGTGCACAAAATTAGGACCAAATTAGGCCAATTCTTCTGGGTGCTACATTTAATTAATCATTGAATGTATTTAGCAAACTTTAACTGTTTTAAAATGTACACATTTTGATTTTTTTTACCCTCTCAGTTCTGACACCACTCCATACTTTTGGGTTTAAGCCTTTTATTTTTAATGGACCTGGAAGACAGTGACGTCTCTGCACCACCATGCTGCTCTGCTCTGACATGCCTGCTGAAATATAGCCGTGGTTATTTCCCCTTAGGCTGAGAATCTGGAGGTTTATCTGTGAAGACATCATCGCTGTGTGAGCACTGAGCAACGCGCGCCCTTCTACACATGCGCCTTACAAAGGTCAAGGCAGTGTGTGGTGATGGCCAGCTGATAAATGCATCGCCTGGTCATACCATCACAGCAGTCAGGATGAAGGACAAGACCATAAAAAGAAACCTCTCTCTTTCCTTTAGTTTCTCTCCAATTTAAAAAAAAAATGGGGAGAAACAGATGCAGACTCATAACTATCCAAGAGGAAATAACAGAGCAATCAGAGTTCTTAGAATCAACACAACTTTCAAACTCAGAGTGTCATGAAATGATAAATTACACACACCGGATTTGGGAATGTCATAGTGATGTGTATGTTCATCATTCCACTGTATGCAGAATAACTTTTTTTTTTTTTTTACTTAGGAAGTATCCTAAATATCTCCTTAAGGAATTATTTACTATAAAAAAATGCTTAATGCTTTTTTTTTTTTAGAAATGACAGGTAATAATACTGAACAACTGCTTGGATCCACAACTTCCACAGTCATTTCACTAAGACTTAAGAAAAAAAAAATACAGCAGATTGCAAAATAATTCACACATCATTGTACTTTCTCACTTTTTGTGCCAAACCCACAAACTTCAATATATTCTGCCGGGAGTTTACGTGACAGACCATCAGAGTACTGCAACATTCTTGTAAATGTTTTTGGAGAGACCATAGACACGTGATCTTTAATTTTTTATTTTTTTTTTTTATTTTTTTTTTTTTACAATTACAAAAACTTTCTCCCTGAATCAGTACTTTGTAGAGTCCTTTTGACCTTTTGCCAGCTTTTCACATGTAGAGATTGAAGTTTTTATCAATTCAAATCCAGTCAGACTAAATGGGAAGCATCTACCAAGAGCATTGTCCAATCACATGATTCCATGAACAACCTGATGATTCTGGCATTTGGTTGTATGATTTTCACTGAGAAGAGTGTCAGCATAGAGGGGCCTGAATATAAATCAATGCCACACTTTCAGATTTTTATCCACAACACAACTGACATTCATGTATCATTTCACTACCACGTCACAACTATGCACAGATTGGGCAAGACCATTTAAAACAATAAAGATGGCTGCTATAACATGACCAAATGTTGAAAAGTTTATTAGGCAAGATTTTTTTTGCAGGGCATTATGAATAAAAACATTATTCCTTTGAGCTGGGCATGTCATCTCCTTCTTTAAAAATATTGACTCTTTTTAATCTCATTTTATTGATATATTTTACTATGTGAAATAATCTGTAAAGCAAGTTCTGAAGTCCCAAAGGGGAACTAACCCAAAAGCCAAAACTGTGCCGTCTCCTTTTGGTGTGTGTGAAGAGATTTTATTCTGATAAGAGGTGATGGATGTATAAAACTGCATCTGTGGTTAGACTAAGCTGAGGCAGCATTGTTTTTCAAAAATTCTTTGCTTTCTGTTCTTGACTTCTTCTTGTTTCATGACATCATCCAACAAAAACAGGAACCAGAGCTGAAAAAACGCCAAGACGCATTTGAAGTTACTATCCAGCACACAGCCATTTAAAATGACCTTTGCCACCTATCATGGTAAATTTAAATGAGACGTTTTTTCCTCATCAACAAATAGCATTTAGGCGTGTGCTTCAGAAGCAGTGTAAATTGCCAGTGCAGAGCAAAAACAGGCCTGGATGTTTCTAAAAGAAGCAAAACAAAACAAAAATCTGCAAACTATTTTGAAAAGGCAGGTTTTAAATACTCTCTCCAAATTGCTGACCTCTAATTGAGGTTAATGCTTTCTGGAACATGGCGTTCCTTACCACTTCGACACTCAGTGTGAGAGTTTCCAGACAAACTAGAATGACAAAATATATAAATGTTCCAGTGTTTGATCTCACCTCTGGGGTCCAGGTTTTCATCAACTCCGCCTGCGAGTCGGCCTGCTTGTAGTAGAGGGTGAGGGTTTCCCGACAGGTGGGCGACGGCGTCCGCAGACTGGCACAGTCGCGCACAGAGAAGCGCAACGTCACAAACATCCGCGGAGCCGAGTGACGGAAGAGGAAAGGTGTTGCCAGCCAGCTGTCCTGCTGACGGGAATTCTGATTGACATTGCAGACCTCAAAGGTCCGTATAAGCTTCCCCCGGTCATCCAGGACACTGACCTCGTCCCACTGAGGGAGACAGAGACCGCACAGGGAGGTGGGGAGGAGGCAAGAGAGATAAATCAGATTAGTATCCCACGTCAGTTTTGGTTTTTCAGTCTGCAAGAACTATTGTGCAGACTATTGTGTTCCTTACGGTACAAAACAAATCTGTTCTGAATCCACTGATAAAAAGCATATTTATCACAATCATTCCAAAAGTAGGCCACGTCTGTGTCCACACACTCTAGCCTTTCCTCTGTCTAATTAATCATGATTATCAAACCTAGTAATTAAACCACTTGGGCCTTTCATTCAGTGCCTGGAACATGCTTTAAGTGTTGCAGATAAAAACTAATGACCAAGAGATAACCTAATTAATTTCTGCATGTTTCCCCTTGAGGTAAATCCATAAGATAATTTCAGCTTTAAATGTTCTGGTTCTGCAGTTTTCTCTTTATGTTCCAACACAGGTGGATTAAATATTGCTTGTTTTGCAAAAAGCACCTGATATTAATGAGATTTATCCAGCAGCCCTACGTTCAGCAGCTTTTAGATATCAGCTCAGATAATTAGTTTAATTAATTCAACACTTGCAAACCAAAGTCAGCCATAAAAAGCAGCTGATAAACCTTTACTGTAGTGAAATTTAAGGTCAAGGAATAAAGGAAAAAAAATGCAACAACAAACCCATCTGCACCAGGTGTTGTGCTGAGTTATGTTTTCTGTGTAGAGCAGAGGGAATAGATCTAAATGAGGGAACAGAAGTTAGCACAACACCAGGGTTTAGAGGCCGCATTTATACTGTTGAATAATGCTGAATATTACCGCCTGCAGTTTCTCCTACATTGAATAATTACCTCTTCATCATTACTTAAATAAAGTTTATAGATAGTTGCAACGTGTAGATCTTTAAATGTATGTTGTTTTATATCTGCAGGGCAAACAAAACAACAAAAAGAAGATAAGCATACAAACTAAGTATAAAATATGATTTATTTCATTTCATTAGAACAGTTCCATTTTTTTTCCTTTTGTTTGTTTTCCAATCTTTTGCTCTTAATTTTGAAACTTAATATAAAAAGAAAATTCTTCCCTGAAATTGAATTGATTTGTGATTTGTTTACAGTTTTTTTATATATATATATAAAAACAATGCACTTCAATTAAAATCTGGTTTAAATTTGCTAATATATCAATTTAGTATTCCTTTGACTTTTTGTTTGTTTGCCTGTTAAATATCATATTCAATTGAAAATGTTTTGAAATGTTTCATCGTGGATTTGTTCTTCTAGATAAAATAATTTTTAGATTTAACCCAGGGTGTTTAGATTTTCAGAAACACTTCATTCCCATCTCTGCTACCTGTGACATTTCCACAGATGTGTGCAGCATCTTTTCTATCGCTACGTCCTTTCTCCTCTGGGTTGGTCGAGCAGAAGATAAAAGCTTTGTTACAATGATGTCATCTGGTGGTTTGTGAATTTCAACTGTGCAACCTCAACATTGATGTTTCAGCTGTCCATAAATTTTTTATGGTTCTCTGACATTATGGAAATTGTTCCCTTAGGAAACAGTAATTAGACCCACAGCATGACTCATGTTGTGTGTTTCAGGTCTTTTAGCTGAGGAGACGTTTTAATGCAATAGGAGCTTGAAACCAACCAAATATTTAATTATCAAAAAAGGCACTTTAAGTAGCATTTGCAGTTTTGCGGATTGAGTTGTCGTAATTGTATTAGTGTGTGCATTATGTTAAACAAAGTCACATCCATCACAAGTGTAGCAAAGCTACAAAAATGGGAGCTCATATAAATAAAATTATATCTCAAGCTAAATTTAATTTTGATATTGCTACAGCCCATAAAATGGGTTTTAACTTCTTTATTTTTTGGCCAAGGCAGAGATAAGAAAGGCCAGGCCAAAAGCACAAGTCACATCTGCATTTAAATCTAAAATAACTAATAAATTAAAGCATGGAAAAACTTTACAGAAAGTTGTCATTTACAGAATAAACCCTCGTTATTGAACAATACTCAAAACAAGCTGCTTTTGTTTTTCTTACTGAAGCAATGATTTAACTCAAGTTAGATGGCGGGTTGTTATCTCACAAGCCCGTTTTATACTGCAGTTGGAAAACATCATGTGACGTGTTGGCCTGGGCTGAATTGAATTTGTGTAATGCGAGTTCAGTCGTTCACGTGAAGGATGGAGCTAGCTTGTGCTTGGAAGAATCTCCTTTCATTCATCTATGTTCTGCTTTTAGTGAATTATTTGCATATTCTGGGCACAGAATAATAAATAAACAGAAATGCTTAATGGCTCATTTTCATTTCATTTCATATCAAGACCACAGACTTTGAGGAACATCAGTCGTTTGATAAAAGTACCAATTAACAAACTTAAAATATCACTAAATAGCTTTCTTTGTATTCGATGAGTACTTCTTGATACTAAATAACATCGAACATCTTTTCACATGTATATAATTTAACACTATGCACTATGCATTATGCAGATAAAAGCTACTGTGATTTGATTGATAAAATAATATTTATTAAGCAGAAAACTGTTATTTTGAAAGGTTTATTTATGTTCTGCTTTCTTGTCCTGATCCACGTGTGTGTTACGGTTTTTATTTTTGTTGATGTTTTAAGCATTTTTTTTGTTGTTTAGTCATATTCGCTAGGTCTCATATTTCAGTTCAATTATCTGTGTGGACTATTGCCAGAGCAGGACATTCCTCTGTGTTAGTTTCTTAGCACATTCCTGTGTTTTCGTATTTGCACATTTAAATTTGGTTCTCACAGATCACTGTAGTTTTTATTTTCTCTTATATTTAGTTTATTTGAGCCTTAGATCAGTTCCTCTGTGGTAATTAGTCGCTCTCCTTCAGTTTCCCTGCTTGCATTTTGCTACACTTGTTGCTCATCGCCTCTGATTAGTTAAGAGTTTCTTCTTATTATCATTGATCCTCCATAATAACCATTATTAATCAATGTGCCAACTTGTTATTTCAGAATAATAGTAGAAAGAAACGTGTTTTCTTCCCCACCATCATGAATATAAATATCTGGAATTTGCTAATAGTGAAGAGTTTTGAAGCAAAACTGGACACTTTGGGCAGATGTCCCTTTTTTAAATGTCCCTTTTTAGCATCAAACAGTACTGGTTGCTTAAAACAGTGGACGAAGATGTGAAAAATCCATTATAATAAGCTCCCATTAATCTTATTATAAAGCACAATAGAGGATCTGTCATGCTGTGGGCCTGTCATATTTTTTCAAAGTGCAAAGCGACTTTGTTAAAGTGCACAGCATTACACATTCTTTGAAATACTGGGATATTTTAAGTCTCTGCCAGAAATCCTAAAGCTGGTCGTCATTTGCTCTTTCAGCAGGATAACGATCCAAAATGTGGATTAACTCAGAAGTAGACAATCAGAAACAAATCTGTACTTTTCATGGTCAGCTCAGCCTTTAGACATAAGCCCTGCAGAGAATGTTTGAGGTGACTGAGGAGAAGGGAGAATAAGAGACAACTCTAGAGAGATTGTGCGAAGAGGAATGATCAAAGATTTCTCTCTTTTTATGCTCCAACCTTGTGAAATCTTGAGTTTGCAAACTGAGAGGATTGCTTTCAATTGCAGATGGCATTATAGCTGCATGCAAACATAATTAAAATAAAATTGAGTCCAGTTATAAAAACTAGCATTGATAATAACTAGGAAACACTTTTCACAGAACCAAATAAAAAAAAACTCTGCGAATCCCAGACAAGGGCAATAAAATTACCAAAGGGGTGGGTGTGTGTGTGTGTGTTTTCTTTTTAACCCCATTCTCTTTTCTTTTCTCATCCCAGCTTTTCTTTTGCATTCTGCTGCTGAAAACTGTGGCTGTGGTGTGTTTTGTTGGTGATTCCAAATATCAAGCTGACATTTTGACAGCTGCACAGCTGAGAAGCATAACACCCATTTACACACACACACGCCAACTCCGACACACACACATCTACATGGCTCTAACGTCGCCGTCCCTCACATGTTCATCAGCTGTGGCCCACATACCTTAAGAAACGAGGTGACAACATAAGCAGAAACATGTGACGTTAACTTTTGGCTTTGGATTTTTCTGTGAAACCATATGAGGTGAATCCTGCTTTCCTTTATGCTCTAGGGAAAACTTTTATAAACAATAACCATTCTAGAGTACTGTTTTTATACCTTTAAATATCCTGCAGGTACACAATATTAGACGTTTTTTGTGTGGATAAATAATAAAACAAAAGCATTAATTTCTCCATAGCCTTCCATCTCATTCGTTTTCAATTTGCCTACATAATATTTTAGTGAATCAAAGGGACGATGCCAATAAGTAATGAAATACAATTGCCATATCCCCAAAAACGTTTCTTTTTATATTAATGGATAACAACAGAGAAGATAATGCAAGTGATTTTCAAACTGAATCATCCCTCAGTGTAAAGGACAGAGCAACAAGGACACATATGAAAAGACGTGTTGATGTTGAATTTATTTGAAAAGAACAATTCTCTTCGTGCCCACCGCTACGGTGAGGGAGGTGGAATCAGAGACAAAGTTCTATGTCAACAGAACAAACTACTGAAAATCAGGCATATTTTTGCTGTTTTTCAACACATTTTGAACAATTTGCTATAATTATATGATGCTGATACATATGATGGAAATAATTTTGTGTTTCAGTGTAAAGAAAGACTACTATTTGAGCCTGGATTTGTGTACCTGTGACAGGTGAAGAAATGATCAAGTTTTATTTTACTTCAGCAGAATACAAACTTAGATTTACGGTAAGTGAACTCAGAAAGGAACTCGGTTAGACTCTCCTAAATGCAAATGTACATGCGGGTTTTAGGCTTTCTAGTTACAGAGCTCTCTCCCTTCAGGGATGAAAAGACTCTGATTTTAGGTTCGTGTGACCCCGAGGGACAAGATGGACCTTTTCTGGTTTAATTCAAAAGAATTATGTATTAGGCCCTGATCATCATTATTCCCTGTACAACAGTGGAAAGAAGACAAAAGGTCCAACCAGCCAACAGGGGCCCATTTCATGTGTGATTCATGGTTTTGTACGTGTTACTCCATCTTGGCGCGCTTAGGTCTGTTTCACTGTGGTTCCGACAGTCAGTGGGGAGGAAAATCTTCATAGCATCACACATCAGAGAGTGATTTGGTATTTGGACCAGCTGGAATAATGATATGATCAGTGAGCACATAAAAAGCGTCTGAGGCGCTGTCGGTCTAATGGAGTGAAAGGACAGAAATGTCTTTCCAAGGCTCTGACTCACTCCTTCAGACCAGGCAACGAGGGGAAATTGGAACCAGGAAACAACAGAGAGTAAACGGTCGGATGGATGGATGCATATGAGGAGAGTGGAGAAAAATTTGTAAGTTGAAAATTGAGCACCGGTGTGAAGTTTCATGGGTTTGCATTTAAATATAGTAGGAGCTTATGCAGTAAAACACTGATACGCCATGGCTTTAAATTAGGGCTGTGAGAAAGTGTTTTCTGCTACACAGATTTATTGTGTTTCAGCTTTATTGCCACACTTAAATGTTGGAGATTATAGAGCTAATTTTAAAATCAGATAACCTGAGTAGTTCTTGAATAATGATTTGATTTTATGAGTGGAAAAATTACATCTGAACCAATTTGTCTCAATGGCAAAACTGACCTTAAAACGAATAGCTGGTTGAGTGACTCTGACTAGCGGTCAGATCATTGTCTTGCTGTTCAACTGAACTGTGGTTAGAAGGGCAGTATGATGTACTTTCCAGGCACATAATGTCATTTTATAGCACAATTAAGTATCTTACATTCATACAGAATAAAAATCCTATATTTATCAAACATAACTTTGAAAAATTTGACTTTGCAGTTTAACACCTTCAACCTTTGGTACAGCAATGCCTTTATAGTATGCTGTTTACAACCATTCTTGAGTGTGTTGAACTGAGAAGTAGTTTGTATGAGTTCAGCAGTTGTTTTTCAGATATGGGTTAGTTTTAAATAACCCATATCTGTTTTAGACCAGAAGGCTTTGTCCACAGAACAGCTTAGCTTTCCTAAACATACTGTTTTTGCTCAGCCTCTTTCTTCCTGGTAAACTCCTGCTTAACTGAGACATGTGAAACTGGCAATGCTTAAGATGTTGCTCAGGATTCTTTCGTGACATCCTGGATGAGTTGCATGCTGGCGACTGGGAATGTTCAGCTCTGTTCAATGTTTTCTCTGTTTGTGGATCATGACTTTCCCTGTGGTCTGCTGACAAGAAGGGCTTTGTAAAACTTTTCAGGATGATAGATGTCAGTTAGTTTCTCATTTCTTTAGATCAGAGGGTGAGTGCTGCTTTTTGTTTAGTGATTTCTTGACTCTACAGAGCGAGTAGTAATGTTGTTAATCAAAATTACTCTATTATTTAACTGATCTGTTTTAGCACACAGGATCTCATTTGACCAGGTTGGTTTGCCCACATCATTACAGATCCTCTGTCACATTTAATTATTTTTTTGAAAGTTAATCACGATTTAAGAATTCCATTTTGTGTTTTTATTAGCAAAGAATATCAGAAACAAATTAAATGAATATTCAACCAGGTATACAGAGCAGAGTCTGCATTACTACTACAAGAGAATTGATTGTAAAAACACGGCTTTCTGTTTTTTGTGACTTTAAACCCCTTCCTCATCCATTACTCCTCGCCCTTCCAGTCCTTTATTCTCTTTTGCCTTGTCTCATTTTCCCTCCTTTGTAAAAAAAAAAAAAAAGGGAAAAAATGGGACATATTGGGGAGGAGGGGTGGTGAGTTGTTGGAAAAGTTACAGACAAAAAGAGGAACACTCATCTTTGTGATTTAATTTGAAGTGAAATGTCGGAGGGCCGTGCAAGCTCTCCAGTGACAGAGGACAGGGAGGGGCAGGGCCTCTGACACGACACACACACACACAGGATTGTACACACAAGTGAAGATGCACATTTGCTACATTTATTTATGCAAAACTAAAATGCACAATAAGCAGAGAGTGAAAATAACTGGAGCAAAAGAAGGCAACTAAATGAGAAATGTTTCCACTGATTTGGGGTTGGAAGAAGAAAAAAAGAGGATCACGATGATTGTGGGAGGACAGATGAAATGAGTGTGTGAAGAGCAATGGAGGAAAGAGTTGCACACATGGGGAGAAAGTCAGTAGTAAGAGTGCAGAAAGATGGAGCAGGAATGACTGAAGTAACTGATATCCATGGACCCTAAAGTGAAAGAAAAGCTGGGATGTGAAAAGAAAGGAGAGAACAGGGTTAAAAAGAACACACTCACACACGCACATGCACACCCCCCATCTCTCCTCCTCGGCTCCTCTCATGGTCTGTCTTTCTACTTTTCTCAGCTCGATGCCCCCAGGTCAAATAACCATATCTTCATCTCAGCCGCACTTGTCATCCAGGGACCGCGGAAGAAAAGAAAAAGGAAAACTCAAGCTCATCCCCGCACTTACTTCCTCTCTCTTCCACACACACACGCACACTGTCCCTCCTATTAGCAGCTGCCATCACGGTTCACAACTTTCTAACGCACACGAGGCCCTGTTTAATCAAACATCATGTTCAATTATGTCCCAACGCTGGAAGACAGAATGGGACGCCGCCGCCAGAAGGTAGAGTTAGTGTAGAAGAAGATAAAAGGCTGACGGTGGTGCGTCTGCCTGCCAGATGTTGGTTAAATTCTGCTCTGCTTTACAATCAAACCTTTCTAATCACTTTCAGCGACTTCCTAGTGTGGCTTGATGCTGTTAATGTAATATCTGAACGTCTCTACACAGTCTGACAGAGTCATTCTGCACTGGCGATCTGCTTTCAGGTCTCCTTAAAATGAAAATTTCACTCACAAGCGTCAAAGCATCAGAACAATGTATAAGTCTAATTATGAGCCATATTAGAACTGAGCCATAATCACTCACAGATGAATGAATTTAACTGACCCAGGAATTGACCCTCGCACAGTCACGCAAGCACACACATAGCGAGCAGAAACCACCCTCCAAACTTGCACACACACACACACCCTCAAGGTAGCCGAATGACATTATAAGCCTCGCAAGAGTATTTATAATAATAGCAATAACCTCTACTTTACCAGATAAAAAAATCTTGTTGAGATCTACAATCTCTTTTACAAAAGGGGCCTGGTAAAATAACACCATTCAAAAGTACCAACATTTACATTCAACCAGAGAAACAGATTAATTAACCTCAAAAGCTTCAGAGCACAAAATAATAAAATCAACTAGTAAAAAGCATGACAGTCAAAAGTGGTTGAAGTTTTCTTTTTTTTAAATGTTTCTTGTTACATCTTGTTAAACCACAGACCTAAGTGTATTTTATTGGATGTTTTATGTGACAGATCAACACAAAGGCATCTGTAGTTGTTAAGTAAAAAAACAATATGTGGTAGTAGAGCTGCAGGAAGTGAGAAAAACATGTAATGTGGGATGAAATAGTAAATGTTGTGATTTGAGCTTTAAGCTCACACCAAACATAGTCCTCTGGGTGCTGTAAGAAAAGCTAATTGTATTTAATATTTTGATCTCTAGACAAGGTTTTATTAAAAAAGTTGCTCCTGGTCAGCATCTCACTGCAAAAACACAAAATCTTACCAAGTCATTTTGGTCTAATTTCTGGTTAAATTATCTTAGCACACTTAAAATAAGGCCAAACTAACTCATAGGTAACTTTTTAAGAAAGATATAAGAGCTTGTTTAGAGTCAATAATTCATTAATTTGGATGAAAATGTACTAGTTCAGTTGGTAGATTATTTCACTTATAACAAGACATTTTTCTCATGGTATGTGTAAAAAAATTATTAAGTCAATAAATTTCTATCAAATTTATTGACTTAAAACAAGCTCTCATCTTGCTAATAAGTTACTTGTAACTTAGATTTGTCCTATTTCAAGTGTGCTAATATTTTAACTAGAAATTAGACTAAAATTACTTGTAATTTTTTTTACTCATTTTAAATTACAGTTCTGTTAGAATCTGCTCATCTCTGTTGTTTCGCTATTTTGATTGTCAATTTAATGCCCAAATGCACCTTTACATTTTGAACATGTTTAACTAACCTGTCTAGCTGCACATTTCAAATCAACTAAATTCTTAATAACAAAATTACAACAGTATTATTGTTGCAATTTTGTTATTCTTTCTGTGATTGCTTTACTTGACGCTCACTTTCCTGCTGTTGCACAAAAATGTCCCTACTGTAGGACAATAAAGGAAGGAAGGATTTCTATACTATTTCTATTCTAGAGGTGCAACAAAATAGCACAAATCAAAACATATTAATGGCCTAGTCAAAGGACAGAAATCAAATCCAGAATTCTTGGCATAAACTGAATACTAGTGTTCGCAGAAGTTCTCCACCCAGTGTGACTGAGTTTGAGTCATCTCATTGTGAAGAATGGGCAGAAGCGCAAAGTGTCCACATGTGCAAATCTGGTAAAACACACCATAAAAGAATTGCACCTGTAACTCCAGTGAAAGGTGCTTCTCCAACATGTTGATTCAGTGGTGTTAAAGATGAGCTCATTAAGCACACTGAGTTCAAACAATATCATTGCTTTACTGTGAGTAATTCTGTCATGGATTATCATAAACAATAGAGAAAAACACAAGAAAAAGGCATTTAAGTCTCCTGAGAAATGAGAGGTGAGGCCTGTTATGGCTGCTTCTTGTAAAGTCAGCTTTCAGCTATTATAAAAGATAATAATCCTGTCTCAAACCCATAACTATATATTAGACGTGCCTTTACAAGCCCTCTGTAAATCTGAAGTTATTAGTTCAAAAAATAACCATGCAAAAGCTGGATTTGAATATCCTGGGAATGATCCTAAGGCTCTTCTGCCAGTGCCCTAATAAAGGTAGCGTCACACTGCACAACAGCCTGAAAATCGTTTTTTATTGAACAACTGTTTTGCAACACAGTTATTTGTTAGTGGCCCTTTTGACATGTCCTGCTGTGCACCAGAACCAACACCACCACAGAGACATCGAGTGCAGCGGTAGAGAGAAAAAAAAAAAACAGGATGTTTGTGGAAGTCAGCTGTACTTTTCTGTTGCTGTAATCGTGGAAAATGTGTGGAGCAAACTGTGCTAATTCAGCTGCGCGTTTAGGTTTATGTGCATGTGTGAGAGTGTGAGACTTGTTTCAGTGATGCTGTCTGCTTTGAACGCAAATTAACACCTCGTTTATGTGTGAAAGTGACCATGAGTGTTTCTGATTTTAAAGAAATGAATACAGTCAGAGCGTTAGGTCTTGTATATCCTGTAGCGTTTGAACTGAATCAATCCTTTCACCTGTTAGTTTGGATTTAAGACCTGCTGATCCACAGAAAAATATCTATTGTTCCCTGAAAATAGATTTATTTTCTTTCTCTCTCTGATGTTATTTCCTTGATTTATTTGGTTGGTTTTGGTGTTGCAAAAAGCCTCTTGTAAAACTAATGCCAGCAGTCAACCAGGTTCATACGCTGAACTCTTTCGCTCCCCTTTTTCCCAGAAATGCACGTTGACAAAAAAAGTAGATCTACTGCCTGAATTAAAGGAAGACCTCAATCCTTTGAGTAATAATACAATGTTATTCATGGAGAGGCTAAAATTGCATATTTCTTTGGCCTTTTCTGACTTCTGTAAAGCTCCAACTGGATAATTTAGTTCCCAATTTTTCTTTTACTTATAAAAATCAGCTCCAGCTTCATGAGCAGAGGTACCAATAAATCAGTCTGAAAAAGATTTTGTCGCTTGTCAGCAAGTGTATTTCTTTGAAACTTTTAAAAAATCTGTCTTTTGTACTCATCAAAAACTAAACAAGACTTTGATACAAGGTAAAAAAAAAATATATATATTTTTTTAAATATTTCTAGTAGTGCTCCACATTATTAGAAAATCTTATGATGATAATAAAAATGAAAAATGTCTATTTTCTTCTTTGCTCTATTTCTCTCTGTTTCTTTCTCTTTTTGGCCTTTAGGATTATGGGTAATTTCATTTCTGTCTAGTGTGAGCATCTGCTGTCACGAGACGGGCTAAATGTAATATTAGCATGTACAATGCAAGCTTATAATACTTAGAATATATTAACCATTAACTGAGCTTACTGCTCTGTTTGATAATCAATTGGAATGTATGTGTGATTAATTGAAAGTACTGGCATTATATAAATAAGCTGAGTTGAACTGAATTGAACTATTGCACTCCAAACAGTTCTTTTCTATATGAATGTTGCAAACAATGACATCACAATGACAATATACTTCTAGTTTAATTAGTGTGCTAAATAATTTTTTTGTTTAGATGCAATACAAACAAACAAGCAACATTATTACACAGATTGATCGTTGTAAAAATTCTGTCACGTGGCTTAATTTGCATCCCATGCCTCCAGGTTGACCAAACACTAAGCAAAAACAGACGTTTTAAATTGGTAACTGGTGATTCAGAGAGAAACTCGCCTTTCATGCTCACCTTGGGCCAAATTCACAAAGTTACTGCATTGCCTAAATATGTTCAAACCAGCATTTGTCCATTTGTCCAATGGTCAAAGAAAGACCTGCTTTAAAGAGTGACCTGGCCTTATCATGGCCTGAAATGCTTGTTTATGTCAGTCACTGTGATCACCACAGTTTGTGTCTGAAGAGAAGAAAACTACAACCTGGTGCAAACATGCATAATGTATATTTATGTTATTTTGGATCGGGGTTAATCTCATATCAGCCAATGTTTCTTTTAAGTAATTTAATGCATCCAAACAAGCAAACGTTTTATTGCAACTTGATATTTATCTAACATAATTGATCCAGCAGGAAAAAAAAGATTTGATGGTGTGAAGCACATTTAAATAAGACAGGAAGGAAGCAGCAGAAGTCAACTTAGTCTCAGGTTTTCTGAGAATGTCATTATAAGGGCTGAAAAGTGTTGCAGAGAATCCTTACTTTTCAGATCAATAATGTAATGAGTGCAGTTTATAGAAATACAGACACAACTCCTCAGTTTCAGAAAAAAAATAAAAAATACTGAACATAAACACACTGTTTGTTGGTCACTGTTATGGGGGCCCTGAGATAAAATCGCAGTCAGAACATCAACAGCACGTACTGGGAGTTGAGTTGGGTTGAGTCAGGAACTTTGATCATTTTAATAAACCAAATTAGAATTTTAAGTTATAATTCAATTACGACTTAACACTTAGATCACAGCTTTAATCCCAAAGACACCTGGAAACCACATTTGCAGATCAGATCAATACATACCCCAGATAGTTTTGGATGGGTGGTCCAGCCCAGCTCTGAGGTAGTCTCTGTTGTGTCCAGCAGCATCACTGGAAGGTGGAAAAAGCAGAGACATTGACAAGTTGTGAGGGAAAAAAAACCCAGACGACATCTGCAGCATTCTGTTTAAAATAATTGCTAGAATCTTCACAGTTTCACTGAGCACTGAAATAAGACAAGAAACTGTGAACCAGAATCAATATTTGAAGATTTGAGAACAGCCACCCTTTGGGACTCTGGGATCCCATCAAGATCTGAAACTCAGTTCAGTACATTAGGTATTCATTTTCAAGAATCCTTCTAGATTAAGAGTTTTTGTTTGATATCCCACAAAGTTGGAAGTCGCTGCACAGTTTGTGTAGTTGCACCACATTTCTTCTTGATTTTTTTTCCTTCTCTGGGAAGTGAAATCAGGGCGATATCCAACTGCGTGCATCTGTCAAACCCGATAGCCGATTCTGAGCGATGAAGCATTTTGGCACCGACTTCTGGAATTTAGGAAATTAAACTGATTGACCCACAGAGCCACTGTGATTATAAACCGAATTTCCAAGATTAAAAATGCAATGACAGCTGCTGTTACATGTTTATAGAAACCTGCAGATTTTACCCTTTACATTTCCTCTGTTGGATCAACATGCTTAGCGCTCAACTTTTGCTGCATTTCTTATCAGAAATGCTTTCCTTCCCTCGGATCTGGAGAGAGAGAGCAATGAGGATAAGGCTATACTTTTTTTGCGCTCTAGGGTGTTTTCCCATAAATTTGCTTTTGGGGGTTTAAGTGCTTTAAAAAGCAAACTGGCAAAGAAATTACGCACATTCCCTCACACTGGCTCACTCTCACAGAGTGACTTTAATGCTGAGTGCTGCATGCTGACACATGGCAGCTTCCCACACAGATTCGAAGCCCTTGAATTTTCCATTAGTATTCAGAAACTGTGGCGGTTGCTCTTCATTCAGCTTGGCACAGCCTGCATCGGGGGACTGAATGCACGCCAAAGTTTGCCGTTGACACAGAGGTGGTGAACGCATCAGACTTCGGGCCTGCGCGTTCGGAGCTAATGGAGGAAAAAACACAGAGCGCACTAATCACCTAAAGGGCTCCAGACACATATTCACAGACGAGGCACTGTAGGAGAGAGGAACCATCATCCGCTCTTTACAGAAGAATAATTCCCCTCATTGTTGCTATATTTTTATGCTTTCATTTCCATTTAATGTCACCCCGTTGCTTACTGGAGAACTAATGGCTCGCTTTTGCTGTCAGTGATAACCAAACAAAGATAGAGCAATATCTTCTGAATCCGTTTGCACACTGGGAATTTAAAAAGCATGCCATCCCACAAAAACAACAGTGACCCACAGAGAACAGCAGATACATCTTTAGTCCCGGAAATGCAGAGAGACGTGCACAAAAATCTGCTGCCTGCCTTAATAAATCAAACAACAAAAGAACACGGTATCTCCTGTAGCCCATGACACATATCGCTGTTCTCCGGCTGTTCTGAAAACTGATTTTTTTTTTTCCCCCCTGCTCTGTTTTGCAGGATTAAACTCACAGATGGAGAACCCACAAATCTGTCCTGCAAGCCTTCATTCCTCAGTGGGTCTGTCTGATTTCACCCACCGGCTTGTCGTTTTGTCAATCTCATTAAAGTCACAGATTTTCCATGGATGTCCTCCAGGATTTGAGGTGATACAAGCTGCATCAGCTGCTGGAATACAAATGGACTGTGACGTGTTTTTAGGTTTGTGCAGCGCAAATAACCAAGTTGTCGAGGGGAGCTAAAGACAGTAAGCCCACAGAAAGCAAACAATTTTACAAATACCTGTAAACAATTTTTGTTCTTATTATTTTTATTATACTAGGTGTGTGTGTGGTTACATCCCAGTTCTACTTTTCCACATTTTCTCTCATGACAACCCCAAACATTTGTAATTTGTGCAAAGTGGGGCACAACTGTGGAGTAGAAGGGAAAATGGTTTGCAAACACAAATCTTAAAAAATGTGGTATGCATTCCTATTTAACCCCCTTTATTATGATACTCCTAAATAACATCCAGTGCAACCAACTACTTGTAAACTAAATGTGAAGGAGCTGCAGAAATCCCCAGCTGATCTTTTACTGGGGTAACAATTAGATGTACTCTGTATAAATCTTTTATGGAGAAGTAGGAAAAGTTAGTTTAGACGAAGACTGAAGTTTGTTAGGTGGGGGACCAAACAAAGTTACGGTCTGGTGAGACCAACTTTTAGTCTCCATAAAAACGTTAAATGCAGAAGAAAACGTAAACCTGAACAAACCAACCCCAAGAAACATGGTGATGGTATCATCATGCTGTTGCGATGCTTTTATTTCAGCCAGGACAGAGGAGCTAGACAGAAATGGGCTGATATCTACATTTCAGCAGGACAGATCTAAACGTTGGAGGTCGTTGGCCTTTGAGGCCTAGATTTGAAGATCCCTGGTTTTGATGAAAGCATATTGATGCATTAAAATAACCTAGTCAAAGTTGAAATTCAAATTCATTTGAGAATTTGCGAAAAGTCTTGAAGAAATTTGTTCACATTTGCTCTCCATCTAATTTGACCGAGAGACGGTTGAAACACCTTTCAGATTTTTTTTTATTTTTCTAAAACACGCGCCCTTTTCCCTGTAGTTCCTGTGACAAACGGCGTACAAGTTCCAGGGGGATGAATACTTTTACAAAGCTCTGTGAGTTACGTTTGCCCCACATAAACTCACAGATCATGTGCTGTGGCCTTATTAAGTATCATCCTTTTTACATCAAATAGATCACACAGACACACACACATGCATAAGTAGCGCAAATGTGTCATTGCCAATTCATTTAGCCATCCTCCTTGGGCGCAGTCATGCATATAAAAACACACAGCAAACAATTTTGACATTAATTTTTATGCGGCTGCTATTTAGTTTCTCGTTGTGGGGAACCCGGGCCCTCAAGTCTCCTCTGCTCTTTTTCTGCTACAAACTTGTACATGAGGATTACATGAAGGAGAGTTCAAGCAGCGCCACGTCTGTCTCATTGTGTGACTTATGCGCTTTGAATTATTCATCGCGACATGCTGAGATAAGAGCAGAGAGCTGCACAAATTCTAAGTTTACTTGGGGGAAATCACTGCTCACGTGTGTCGTCGCCCGAAGAGAAAGGGGACTTTCGGACATTCAGGTGGTCATAAAAGCCCCTTTATTTAACTCCCCGTTTGGAGAATCTCCACAAAGACGTCCATCTGAGGGACGAAACACTCAAAGTTTGTCCCCAACAGTTGGAGGAAACGCTGAGTCTGCAGTCTCCACCTGAGTGCCGTCTTAATGCACGGAGGCCCCTCGCCGGTTTTTCGCTCCACTCTCTCTTGTTGGAAAAGTTGTCTACCTCCGTCCCCCCGCCTTCCCTGTCTGCCCTCTGCTTTTTTTGTGTATTATTCATCTGAAAAGTGACAGCAGGGTATGGCATCTCTGAACATAAAGGAGGGAGATAACGCTCTGCTCCATTATTGATGCTGGATTTGTTGGGAAAGTGCTTTGATATCCAAGGCAAAAGAAAATGGGATACAATAGAGTAGAAAAAGGCTTGGTTATGAAAGGAAGGGGTGATATGATTGTGCTTCTGCATATGAATTCGTTTCTCCTCTCTTACTGTGCATGCCGTGGGTGTAAAATGCTCTTTTCTCTTGTTGCAGAGGTGACCTGCCTCACTTTCTGGCTGTCCCCTCTGCCTCTGGAGTGTGCACTTCAGCTGAATGACCCCCTCTCTGCTCTCTCCACTCATGTCTCCATGCCCAACACATTTTCCTCTCAGTGTGGCCATGCATGCACTGACACCCTCTCCTGCACTAAGTGTTGTTCTGTCGCCTATGTTACACCTCTTGACAGCACATGTATGCTACTTTACAGCACACTTTTCCAGAGCTCGGCCCGGTGCTCAGTAAAGGATTTTGCTGTTAGTATTTCGCAAACACTTGAAAGATGTGAGTTTGAATCACGCTTCTGCGTCAAAGTAAAAAAGGAGAGCGGACAGAAATACATGGTGCCTTTTGAGAGTGATTGCAATTCTTGGATTTTTATCAGTTTTCAGCTGCAGAGTTGAATGTTTTTCATTGAAATTTCTACTGTGAAGTGGAACTAAAACTGTTTTGTTTTTTTTACATCTATTACAAATTAAAATTGGGAAAGTGAGAAGTGTATTTAAATTTCTTCCTCCCAAGTCAATGCTTTGTCCATTTTGCTACAATTACAGAGGGCAGTGTTCAATAATTGTTCTCTGTAAAATAGGTCAAGCTCACTCAGAGTGAATGAAGCGTGTCTGTGAAGTCTTACTGAGGATTTTTAATTGGATTTTTGTCTCTGGACTTGACTAGGCTGTTCTAACACATTGATAAGCTTTAGCTTAAACCGTTTTATTGTAGCTGTGGCCATGATTTTACTCCAGCCATCATCTCGTCAACTCTGATCAGCTCTCCTGTCTGTGCTCAGGAAGAATATCTAACGCCACCCCCATTTTTCCCCACAACATTATTTAAGAGTGGTGTGAATGTGGTGAAAAGAGAAACAAAACACGCAAGATGACAAAAAAGAACACAAAAGACTAAAAAAAAAAAAAATTATGTGAAAAAAACGATACACGTATGTTTCTGTCTGAAGTTTTGGGAGTATTTTGTATATTTGGGTGAAAAAGTTTACATTTTTTTGATACTTTTATGAGACGGCATCTAGGATTTCAAAGTAAGGCTGTTGTGGCTGAAGAGTTTAGGATCTTCAGGTTAAAGATGTTTCTCCCTGACCTGTCTGCTGCTCTTTGGTCTTAATGTTCTGAAATATTCACAGAATGCCTGGATTTATACTGAGTTTAAATTACTCACAGATTTACTCATTATGTAAGGTTCATTTGAAAATCCTATATACTTAAATCAGAGTAGAGGTGCATGAATGCAAAAGCCTATGAAATCTTTAGATTTTATTTTAGTAAAAAAAAAAAATTATTACTTGCCCCTCGCAAATAATATGTTGCTTAGCATAAAATCCAAATAAATACTGCAAAATTTGTGGTTGCACCGCGACAAAATATAGAAAAGTTCAAGGATATGAACAGCTCTTAAGAACCTGTGTATTGAGACACTTTAGCAAAGCAGTTCCCACAGTGTCAGGGAATATTTTTTTTAAGAACTCTAAGATTGTGTTTTGTCTTTTGTCCACTCATCCACCCGTTCCCACCCTTTCTTTATAAGCTCCAGATGCTCCCACCCACAGACAGTCGGCGAAGGACAAGGCCTGCGCTAAACCTTCATTACAAACAACCACAGTGAGAGTGATACGCCAAGACAGAAAGGGAAGAGGAGGAGGCAAAAAGGAGGGCGGGGGATTAACGTGAAGCCAGAAATAAGCATGCACATGTCAAAGGGAGTTATCAAAAAAGTCAGCAGTGGTTAAAGCTGAATGAAAGTGCAGCTGCAAAAATACTGTATTTAAGCAGAGAAAGATGACAGAGTGAAATCTCCAAAGAAACTCTGAGCAGGTAGCAACAGGCAGAGGGGAAACTTTTCACAAAAACTGACGGCTTGATGACAAGATGTTCATTATCTGTCTGGGAAGAGGGTTTTTCTCTAACTAGTTTCAGATAATAGCTTTTTGGAAATCACCTCTTTGTTGTTAAAGTATTGTTTTATATCTGTCAAACTGTTTTATCGTTGGATCTCTCACCAATCCACCAAATGGTATTTGAGGTAAATTGTCTTTTAGACAGGCTGATGTTTAAAATGAGCACTTTGCTAAGTTGAATCAGAAAACTAATTCCTTTCTTGAGCTAACAACTTTGTTTGTTGATTTTACTACAGACTTATTGGTGATTTTATTTATTAAGGGGAAAAAAGTGATCCAAACTAACCAATGTCATAAAGTATAAGCACTCTAGATTAAACACCAGATTGTGCAAATGTAATAAATGCAAATATTTCTACTACTTTGTTGTTTTTGTCCTTCTCTTCTTTGTAGAATTGTTTTCAATTTATCTCAGTTGGAAAGTTTTTGTTTAAGGTCCTCTCGCAGTGTTTTAATCAAAGTTTTCAACCCGGCCATCTTCAGATCTTCATTTTGTTTTGTTTGCTTTTTTTTAGATGTGGACTTATTGGTTGGCTTTGTTGCTGCCTTACACAAATGCGCTTGAGCTTAAGGTAGCAGGTTTTCCAGGTCGTAGTGCAGTGGTTTATCACTGCACTACGACCCCCATAACCCTCATGAACCTGTAAGGTTCTTTCAGTTTTTTCTCAGATGGAAAACCTTTCAAAAAGCCCAACTTTTGCCCCATCAGTCTGGAGAATATTTTCCCAGAACTCAATATGTTTTTTGCAACAGAAAAAGGGCTTTTTTTTCAGCAGGGTTTTTGCCCTTGAATTTGTATGCAATTCGAAAGGTGCTTTAGATATTGTTTGGATTTTTGTGACCTGGATGAGTCTTTTATGCCCTTTTGGAATAACTTTGGTCATAATTTGTCCAGCCAATCTTGAGAAGGTTATGTTCTCTCTATTTGCAGATAAAATTGCTCACTGTGAATTGCAGGATTTACAAAGCACCAGCAATTGCTTTGTAACCCTTTACAGAATGAAAGATGTCGATTATTATTTTTTTTATCTTTTGGTGAATTGATTTATTCTACTTCATGTTGTTGTCAGTGATTTTCTGTCCTCTGGTGTGGTTGTACTCAGACATGCTGTAGGTTTTGGTCGCTTTTATCCCTGAACAAAAGAAATCATCATTTAAAAACTGATTAATCTTTTTTCAGCTTTTTTAATGTTATATCACATCTAATGTTATATATTTAATGTTTAATGCCTGAAAAATTTAAAGGTGACAGAAATTTAAAAAAAACAAAATATACTGTTGTTGTACCACATGAGTGTTTGGTTGAAATGCTTTGTGAGACTTGAAAATTAGTCAGTGTATTTAAAAAGTACTAAGAATCAAGCTCTGTGTATTTATAGACTATTGTACTTTCTGATTAAAGATTACACAAAGTACTGATGGTTTATCATGAAGCTGGTGTATTGCACTTTCTTTTTTCAATTTTTTTTTACTTTGCAACAGTAAATCATAACTTTATCCTACTGGGAAAGGGGTTTGGACAGTAAAACAAACAAAACTGGAGTTTAAGTTGTCCAACCAGAATTCAAGAATGCCGTCGGTGCACTTTCTTTCCTTTTGTTGTTTTTAGTCACAGTGAAGTGAGACAATCAATGGGACATGACTCATTGATTTTGGATAATTCTCCATTGTACTGAAGTATTTTATGTTAAAATACTTTTCTTCTGTATTTTGAGTGGATTCTTTTGTTTTGCACTGATTGGTTATTTTTGCTCTGCCTTTGCTTTTCCTTCTGTATTATTTGATACGTAGTCTCCTGGTTCTCTTCATCAGCTGCTTTAAGGTCTATCCATGGGCATTTGGCTCTTGCTCTGCAGCTTACTTTGCACACTTTTCTACGTTAACCTCCTCTAATACAGATTTCTGACCAAACGAACATCACTTGTAGAATATTACATTCAGCAAAGGTTCTTCCTAGATAATATCTTAACAATCTGTAACAACTCTCAAACCAGGCTTCCTGCAGTTCTGGTAGCCGTGGCTGTTTTTGATACGGACCATATGGGCCGTTGCCCAGGGCACCACGAACACCAGATAAAAAAAATCTAACTCATCTGAACAAGTTTTCTATTGTTTTTATTCATGTGGAGTCAATGGAAACTCGGCACGCTCATCTATCGAGTCCCCTTTGCTGCTAAAAACAGGAACAGTGACTTGTTTGGACAAAACTGAGCAGCATTTGATCCTGCCACAGAATCTCAAATAAGTTTATGCAAAGATTTACTCATCTCTCCAGATGTGTTACCAACAGATGATAGAAATGCATCAGATTTTAATAAATAAAACAGAAAATAAGAATTACGTTCTTCAAAGCAAAAGAACTGTATAATAAGTACAGGTGAGGTACAGATCAAGGTGAAACTTTATCTTTTTGAGGAGATGTCGGAAAAGTGCAGGACAAGCTGTAATTTCATCCTGGCTTTACAGGAGCTAAGAGTGACACGAGCGACACATGTTGCTGCACACTTTCTGTCAACTGGCTGAAATGTGCCACCTACGCTTTTACCTTCAGAGAAACACAAATTTAGTCATCAGGAAATGTTTCTAGTCTCATAAAAACACAGACAGTCTGGGAAACCAAAGAAGCCCCAATCATGACTCTGTTTTAAAACCACAAGGGAAATGTACAACTGTGTAGCACATCTATAAAGCAACTGGCTGCAGGATTATTGTGTTTTCAGTCTTGCAAAGAGGACTCAAGTAGCAGCAGGAGAACAGCAGATTCGTGATGAAGGTGAAGATTAATTTAGTGATCAAACAGAAAACAATTTACAAAGCACAAAGCGAAACAGGGACAGGACACAAGAAAGACAGAACCCAGCAGGGGGCATTGGACATCCAGGAGCTTAAATACTCTGCAGGTGTGACTGTGGTATAGAGACCAGCTGGAAACAATAAACAGGATGCAGGGCAACTGGGGAGATTCTAATAAAATAAAAAGAACCACGGGGAATTAACTTCCCAAAGGGAGCAGAGCTAATACCAAAAAAGGAACTATAAGAACAACACAAACTCTTCACACAGAGATAAACTACAAAACTCAGTACAAAATGAGACGCTGGAAAATGTGAAAATAATCTAAACAAAAACACCAAAGAGAAACAAAAAATAAGTTAGCTTGAGTAGCTAGCTTATGTGCTAGCTGCTGAAACACATAAGTTGATTCAGTCTGGTCAAACTCAATAAATCGGGAATTGCTATGTGGTGATATTCATTTGTTGGATTAAAAGTACCTTTTGAAAATAACTTTTAAGCAGGCATTTTCATTAAGCTCACGTTTGTAAATTAAAAATGCTTTTTGTCTTGATCTGATGTAATATTCTAATCTTACCCGCCACGTTTTCATGAAAACTCGCCAAATTTGAAAACATCTGTGTGCAATTAATCTAAATAACATGCTTCACTTAGTGAATTAACTTACTGAAATAATAGTATTGTATAGTATATTATTAGATTTTTAGACTGGTAGTAATCGGTACATTAATTCACCAGCACAATTAAATCATATGAAACATTTTAGGTTCTGTATCCTGATTTGTTATTGACCATCACTCCTGGAGAAATGTACATATTGATGGAAGCTGAATCCTAAATTTAATCAAAATACTTGTTTCCGTTTTTTTTTTTGTAGTTCATGAAACTCAGCTTTTAGCAACATCACTGCAGACCACTGTAGCCCAAGGTTCTTCCATTTCGTTCAGGTTCTTGATTGCCTCCAGAAACAAGAACATCCACTGTAATTAGCTTTCGGGAAATGTCTCATGGTGTCTATTTCAAACGAATAATAACCTGCAGACGTAAAAAAAAAAAAGAGGCTCAGTTGTGTTTTTAAAGTGCAGACATTTCTATCTGCAATTATCTGCATGTAATGAGAAGAGAAATCAATATCAGTCTGTAACGTTCTTTCTTTTTGACAAACAAATGACACATTCACTTCTGAGCTCTGCGTGTGTCAGCAGACAGATTTATCACCTAACCAGGCTGGTTTAATCTGCAATTCAACGAATGTCAGTGCAAACAATGGTGGCTGTGAATGCATAAAGTGAAGTATTTGTTTTTCTCAGTTAAATAAATACAATTAGGCAAATACAACTAACATTAACTATATAACTAACTAACATTAAAAATATATATATGTAGGATAAGTGCTAATCACTTTGTAGGATTTAATTAAAACTAGAATAGAAATATTTTTGGAACATTTCACCCTGTCCAAGTCATGCTTCAATAATTATTACAAAGGGGTTAAAATCATAACGTAAGCAGAAAACCAGAAAGTTGGCTCTAAATGGCCCAGACGTTGCCATTAAAAGTCCTATTGAATTACTTTGAAGAACAGAAATCTGGACTAAACCTATTTTCATCTGTTTCCTCCTTCTGCACCAAGGTTGCTGAAGGAATGTAAATACGAGGGGAGATCAGTTTTCTGCAGCCTCACCGAGTCTTTTCTCAATCACGAAGTTCTGTCGGTGCCAGTGCACAAACCACCGAGCAGCAGCTCTTAACGCGAAATCCAACACTTTCAACAACATTCCTCCATTGTGGTCGTCGACAAATTGTGTTTATCTTTCAGTTATATTCATGCTGCAACTTATAACCCCACAAATGAATTGTCTAACTGATTCCTAACAGAGCGTCTTTCCTCACAGTCGCCCGGAGGCTTTGGCCTCCCCGCCTTCGAAAGGCAGCCAGGTGATTCATCTGAGGGAAATGTGACCTAATCTCGTTGCTGCGCTCTCAACAGATGTCGTTAACATTGCAAGTGAAAGTAACGCCACAGGTAGGTTTTGTAGCACCACAGATGAGGATGTTGCTTCTGTAATCCCATCAGTGTCAGCTCCAGGGCCGTGCAAAGACCTTTGGAGGGGCAGGGGCTCAAAGTTAAAAAAGGGCACTATCACCTTACAAGTTTCACCACCACAGAGAGCGACTATGTCATGAAATCCATCTGACATGAAGTACAACAAACCAAGAGAACAACAGAAACATCAGGCTAGTGGTCACTAATGATGAAACTACACAAATTCAAATCAGTTCAGAACCGCGGATAGCGATCGGATCATTTTGACACTTTTATCATTTTCAACTCAGAGCCTGAAGCCTGGTTGACTCGTTAAACCGAGCACGCAGCAGCGTATGCAGAGGCACGCGACGCATGCGCAGCGTGTCGCAGCATGTCGCAACGCCTTGTGCACGTCTGGATAACTCGGCGTAGATCGCGTGCGCCGCCGTTCACACAAACTGGACGATCTGAAAGTTGCTCTTCCAGGCGGCTCCAATGTAAACCGTAACTATAAACACCAAACTGCTATCTTGGCTCAAAAACGCGCTCAACCCGAACTGTTAAAGTGACTAAAACTCAGCCTTCAGTCCCTGACATCACCGCTGTACCAAAATGATGACGTTGGTGGACGGCTGGTGACAAGCTTTACCCAGAATACACTTGGAGACAATATGGACGATCCACTTGTAATATTGAGTGTCATAAAGTTAAATGTAAGAGTGAAAATAAAGCCAGACATGTAGCACAACATTTTATTCAATATATTACACCCACTATGTCACTAAAATTAGTCGATCTTGTAAAGTTTTTAGCAATCATGAGTCAACAATGAGTGGGGCAGCCTACTATATAATCTACTGGGGTACTATTCTAAATAATCTTACATGCCCCATATTCAGCAGGCGAGGGCCCTCATTCTCCAGACGTAAGAAAGGCTTGGATCCCTAAAGTCATATTCTGCCTCCCATCCAGATCCACAATATTTTCCGCTCCGCCCCTGGGTCTGTGCAGCTCACAGAGTCCTAGCAGCGAGGGGAACACGAGGCGGGGAGGCGCCGCTTCTCAAGAAGCGTTGCTGGCATCAGAAACATCTGTGACAATTTGTTTCCTTATGACACTTTGCTAATTTCCAGCTTATGACACTCAGAATGTGAAAGGCAGTGTGTCTAATTAATCCCGGGTTAGAGCGTCGCAGCTGACAGCTGGAGCGGTGGCCCAGGCGACCCGGAGGTGGGAACTGTCCACATGTAGACAAGTTCATTGTTAGGAAGCGTCTGCTCGTCCCCAGGCTGATTCACAACACCTTCAAAATACCGGACTTACAAATCCTGTCTTATCTTATCCACAGTGTGTTTAATATTATGTTGATAATTAAGAATGAGGCAGGATTTCAGATTAAAATGGATACAAACTGTATGAAGAAAATGAATCTATTCCGAATGTAGCAGTTATACAAGGAATAGTAATTCTAAAGAAAATTTTCAGAAAAAAATTACAAAGAAACATTAGAATGACAAGAAATTAAAAAACATGTTAATAGATTAATAAATATGTAAATTAAGAAATGTATTTAGTTTTATTTCTTATCTAAATCAAAATATTTTCTTAAACTAGTGAAGGAATGCAATAATGAATAGACAGATTCAAATAAATAAACACACAGATAAATTAACAAATGGTAGAAACTAAAAAGTAATTCAAATAAATCAATAAATAAATTGATGAAATTGCATAATAATGTAAAAGACATAAATCTGTAAAACAATAAATAAATAAAACATTCCCTTGTGAAAGTAAAGACCTTTGTATGCAGTTTTTGTGTCTTATTACTTTACAACTTGTATTTAAATGTGTGCTTTATATATCCATATATATATATTTGGATATACATATATATACAAATTTAGAAATATGAAGCACCTGCACAGGATATTACAAGTTTGTGAAGTGAATTAAGAAAAAAAAGCAGAAATATATCATGAAGACTACAATGAAGATTAAATAAATCAACAAATGAGTCAGGGATAAAATTGCTCCAGATATCAATCATCATTCTAAATTTAAAGCACCAGTGTATTTATTCACGTTTTGTACGCCTACATTGTTCAACACGAACCTGAATTGAAAATATTGTATTTCTTTCCTCACCTCATTTTAAAATCAATTCTGTGATGCGTGACAGTTTCCTCAAATGAACTGTGAGCCCGTCCCCAACATCGGATCAGAGCCAGGCTTTAGCCTTTCCTCTTTCCAAACTTTGACCTTATCCGTCTTTAGGCAGTAAAATGAGTCTTGGGCTTTGGGCTGTTGTCTTGCCGCTTGACCCACTTATTGTCCTTATTCAGTTCATGAGCAGATGTCCTGACAATTTCCCTTAGAGTTCACTTGTGTAGCTCAGAACCCATCGTTGCATGACCGCCAGTAGACAACGCTGGCCCAGATGCAGGAGACATCGACCCAAAGCACAAAATCACCACTAGCATGTTTTACAGATCATTTCTAAGGTTACACTTTTGATCCAAAAAATTTGACTCAATCTCATCTGTTCCGTGACAAAAACCCTCCAAAAAACCACATGACATCCATCTGATCTATATCAGACTTAGGAGAAGCAATAGATTGTCTGTCAGCACACACATGTATTCTCTGAGTCTTTGTTGATCGGTTCTCTTCTAAAGCTTGGCCTTAGAATGGTCTTAGGTTGACCACTGCTGGAAAAGATTAAGGATGGTCACGAATCCTCTCAACATGTTAAGAATCTGTGAATGATCTTTTTCCAGCCCGTTCAGCATCCACAACTTATTTTCTAAAGTCTTTGGATATGAAATAAATCTGATTCTTCCAAACGCAAGATTGCATCCTCTTACATTTTATGTCTATCCTGATTAATAAAAACATCTGATTCTAGCTTCTCTTTCACATTATGCATTCATTCATGTATTTCCCTTCACTTTCTATAAGCAAATCCTGAGCTATTCTTTATGCGTTTTGATTTTTTTTTTATTACTCTTACACTTGATGAACACATTAAGGTTTTTTAATGCCCCTTTGATGCACTGGAGTAAATCAAAAGCCTCACTGTGTATAAAACAAGTCAGCTGTGCCCTACTAAACGTTTTGCTGTATTTGGCAGTTGTGGAGATGATAATAAAGGTCCTTTGAGAATTAAATCCTCATCTGAGTTGCATAAAATTAAAAAAAGTATACACTGAAAGAAAAAGAAAAGGATTCTTACTGCTAAAGGTGGCGTAAAGGTGAAAATAAGTGTCTTTAATTTGCCCCTTGTGGATTTTGCACGTGAATTTTAGTGCATTCTTTTCGGAGATTACTGATATTTGTTTGGGGTTTTTGCTGCCTGCACCCGTTTGAACAGAATCAAACATCATTAACTTTGAAATGCACAACATAAGTTTCAGTAATTGCACATGTCAGTGAGCATCATTGTGTCTCTGCTCACCCACGATGGGAAACACTGGAGGGCATCAGGTGTGCTTCCAGCGCAGGCTCCTTCCTGTTAATGCATCGTGTTAATCCAGTGTGAACACACAATCTCCCACACACATCCAGCACTCCAGAGCCCGGCCATGTGGCTTCCCATCAACAGTGTATCAACACTCACACATGCAGCGTGTGAGGGTGACAAATCCAAAGTCGCACCTTTTCCAGTTATGCCGCACGCAAAGGAGAAGACGCAGCGCTCCTGTAACTGCAGGTGGGAGAAACTGAGGCAAACATCACGCCTATGCTTTGCAGAAGTCTTCGAATTTCTTGAACATTTTCACATTTTGTCAGCACGAGCGTCACTGTATTTTAGCGGGATCGTATGTGATAGACTAACACGGAGTAGTATTTGTAAACGGAGAGGAAAAGATTGAAACACTGCTGCGGTTCCAGTTGTGGATCTTTTGTGGTTTGGTTCTAAACGTTTTCCACATCTGAAGCCATTCTAACATATGATGATGTTTCAGTCTTGAAGCTCTGTCTGCAGGTTTAGCATTGTTGTTATTCTGGAAGGTGAACCTCTTCCTCATAGTCATTTTGAGCTTTTAACATGTTTTCCTCCATGATTTATCGTCTTCCAGCTTACCAACTTAATAATAACCTTTATTTAACCATGTTTGTCCCACTGAGATTAAAATATCTCTTTTACAAGAGAGACATCACCAAGACCAGCAGCATTCCCAACTGCAGGAGAGCTTCTCCTTTGCATGACGCTGCCACCACCATGTTTAATCATAAGGATGAGTGTTTGGGGTGACCTTCAGTATTAATTTTCCATCACACAGATCTCATCTGACCTCAGCATAACTATAGGTTTTCCTGTCAACAGATTTTTTTCCATCTGAACTGTGGATCTCTGCAGCTCCTCCAGAGTCAGTTTTCAAAGTGGGGGTCGTGTCAACCAGAAACAAACTCTGTCTGGGGGCCTGGCATGGAAAAGTTTGAACAGATGCTCTAACTCAGTTCATTGGAGTGAACAGGGCTGAATACGAAGCACATTTCTTCACTCGCACTCTAATCCATAACAGAACTTTAAACTACTTTGCAGCTATGCGCTATTTTGTAACGAGATTCTTTAAAACACAGAGAAGTTTGAAGTTGCAAAATCAATTGTGTAACAATTCGAGGGCTGTGAGTATCTTTACAACGAAATGTTTAACACAGGAACACGCAGAGAGCAGAAAGAACAGCAACCGTAACAACTGAATCAAAGTGTGCAACAGCGGCTCAGCCTCATGATACTTGACGGTTCAGCCTGTGTGGATTAATAGAGACAGACATGCTATTGGGTTAATACTGTATTATGTTAGAACCCCCACTTCTATTCCACATAAAAGAGTCAGTGGGCCAGTAATTCTGCGCAGCCTCTCCCCGCGCTGTTATTCTGTCTCAACTAAGTCCAAGCCATCTGTTACAAACACGGCTCAAATCCGGTGCCGTGAGTCTGACATATACGTTTCCCCCTGCAGACACACGCACTCACACACACACGCACACACACCCCCAGACCGCTACAGCCAGATGAGCGTGAACAGGTGCAGCTCCCTCCAACGTGCAGCCATAACCTTTGGAAAATAAATTGCTCGCTGACTGCAGACACGCTCTCGGGTGTTGGGGACGAGACGTGGAGAGATAGTTGATAATTACTAAGCGCGCACTTGAGCATTTCGCCACTTATGTGCAACGTTAAGGTAGTTTCGAGTCACCAAATGATCTGCAGGCTGCTTTCTTGAGTCGGCCCACTCTGCTCGCCTCTGATAGACCACTTCAAGGATGAAGTCTCACTGAACTGTCCATCAATTTCACACACACTCACTCGTCCACTTTTATTAAAGACTCCTGACGCTCCCGTTTAGTGAGCGCAGCAGTTTGAGTCGTGGGCAAACATCCGCTGGTGAAAGAAGAGTCCTGGGAGTGGGGGGTGTGGAGACAGGGGTCTCGGGTTGTCACATCTGAGAGATCATGAGTGACAGGAAAGAGGCGGGGCTTGGGGGGCGTCGGGCGTGGGATGATGTGCCCAAAGGCAAAGAAAAAGACAATGTATTATGCAACGTATTATTCACTTGTTCCCCCCACCGCGCCTTATTTCCATATCCTTTTGTTGTCGGAGCTTGATGGGACCCGGCGCTGCGCCGGGGCACCTGCACCTCCATGCCAACAAAGTCCTGTCTGATCTGCTGCCACTTTAACATATCTGCACATGCATATTCACAGAGTGGTGCAAACACACAAGGGGGGTTACAAATAATAAAAGGTGGTAATTATACAGAGCTGCAGGTGCGGCGGCACCGAGCTCCCACGTGGCATAGTTTCACACACTGTCAAAGTCTCATTAATTCCTAGATATCATCATAACTGCGGAAGCCCGACAATGCTGATTGCAAGCTCCCGACGGAGCTTGTTGCTGAGCCTGTGGGCTTCAGCAACAAGAATCTGGAGGAAGAAAAGTTTATCTCTTACCTTCCTCTGCTGAATTAGGCTGGAGAAAAAGGCAGAGAGACAGAAAGACACTCCACATCTCCACTCCAGAATGACACTGACAGACAGAGAGGAAGGGAGAGGAGCAGGGAAAACAGAGACAGAGGGAGATGGAGTGTGTGACAGAGTGGGAGGAGGAGGAGGAGGGGGTGGAGTCTGTTTGCTCCTTCTTTTTTTTTTCCACGGAGAAAGAGGGAGGAAAGATGGAGGGAGAGTGGTGGTGGTGGTGGTGGATGAATGGATGAAGGAGGGAGTAAAGAAAATATTTACAGAGCGGCAAACCATTGCTGTTGCGGAGTAAGATGGGGGAGGAATAGATGAAGACATCAGAAAGAGGGAGAGGAAGCGCAGTGAAAGTTATTCCCCCGGTCTGCCAGACAGAGGAGATGAATACAAGTTTGTCCGGTCTTTACAAACCGCTGTCATGACTTGTTTAAAGTCCATTCCAACTGGCTCCTCCAGTGCCGCCCGGAAAGCCGCGGCATCCCTCCCATGTCTGGACTCTGCGCTAACTTGCATTTTTAAAGCTGTGGCATGTGGGAGTTCAACTCTTCTTTTACTTACTTTTCTTTTTTTGTGTGTGTTGCTGTCAGTTTGGCGAAGAAGGAAAAAAAAACAAACAATAAACATAATTCAGAAATCATTTTATATGTTCTTCATGCACTTTTGGTGGTTTCTCTCTTCCTAACTACCCCGCTGTTTATTCCTCTCAGACACACTCCTCGCCTCTCAAGACAGATCACCCAGACAGCGTGCACTAACACACACACACACACCCCCCACACACACACCCCCACAGAGCATAACACACCCGCTGGTCTCTGCACGCCCCTCACTGGACAATCTGCAGAATGGCAGCATTTCGCAGGATTTTCACGCTCCAGTTCGTGTGATCAGTCAGACCGCCGCGGCCTCTGACATTGAAGATGCAGCTCGTTGGTTTGACACAGTTAGATGGCCCGGTTCCCAGCCAGCCAGGAGGTTCTGAGCCCAAAGCTACGTAATCCAAGGGGGCAGAAGACCTGAAAGCAAAGAGAGGTAAGAAATGTAGCAATCAGAACCACTGCTACACACAAAAGCTTTATTTTATTTTATTCTATTTTTATTTTACTCTTAAGGTTTCCCTGAACATGGCAGAATCGACACAATACTACAAAATTATGAAACTATATTGCTTTATGTTGTTGTTATTTTATTAATTACAAATGTTAAAATAATAATAAAAAAATATTATATCCTTGCCTTTGTGTTCCTTTAAATCTCACTTCTGTGTTGAGGTTTTATTTTAGATTTGATTTGCTGTTTTCTGGATTTTTTATTTTGTCCTAATTATGCTTTTCTCATGTTTTAATATGTTTCTCTAATTTTATTATGTGTCCCCTGTGCATAATTAAATCCACAAAACAATTATACAAATTCATATAAATAAAGGCAAACAAATGAAAATGAAGATATAAAGTATACATTGAAAAAGAGAGACAGAAACAAAGAAAGAGAAAGCAAAGAGAGTTAGCAGATTGCATGATGGGCGTTTAACATAACATTAGCTTCCAACACACCTGCTGTAGGTAACAAGGTTTTTTCATGTACTTTTTAAAACTGTCACTATGTACAAGACAGATAATCTGTGACTTTTTTAGCTCCTCTGCCTTCTCCCAGTAGTCCCAATGCCATCTGCAGAAACACACCAAAAACAACCAATCAGACTTGAGGAGGAGGATCACGAGCGCTAAGACCCTCCTCCTGGCTCTGATTGGTTGTTTCTGATGTGCAGCAGTTCTTTAAATGCAGATGGAAACAGTTGCAGAAGGAGGTTGATCTCACATCATACTGCCACAACATAGTGACACTTTTAACAAATATGTAAATATATATATGTATATATACATATATGTATTTTTTTAATAAACAGGATAAGATGCAGCAATATAGCCATGCTAAAACATGAGAATAAGAGAAAGAGGCTCGCCTGGATCATGAGACACTGCTACTGAACTCCTGAAGGCTGGAAGAAGGTTTATGGAACGATGAATCAAAATCTGAAATCCTCAGTTCATCACACAGAGTCGTTGTACTCCATTAAGTAGGCAAAAGGTCGGTTCCAGTGTGTGTGGCGTCAACTGTCAAACATGGAGGAGGAAGTGTGATGATCTGGGGCTGTTTTGCTGGATCCACTTGTAGTGAGAGGTGCCGTGAAACAAAATGGCTACCACACCTCTCTGCAGCACTATGCAGTACCCTGTGCCACGCGTCCAATTGGTCAAGGATTCCTCCTTCAGCAAGATAATGAACCAAAATATAAGTCCAAGCTATGCCAGAACTACTTCAGGAAAATTTAACAAGTTGCTAAGTTTGAAAGCACAACTTAGGCCCCATCAAGCTGGTTTGGGATGAACTGGACAGAAGAGAGAAAGCAAAGCAACACACAAGTGCCACATGTTTATGGAAACTTCTGCAACAGATATGGGAATAACTTATTGAAGAGAATTTGATTTCTGTTGTAGAAAGAATGCCACAAGTGTGTTCAGCTGGTTAATCGGCCGAAGGTGGCTATTTTAGAGGGTCAAAATCTTAGAATAAATTATGATCTACAAGTTAATTCCTGTTTTAACTCCAATTACTTATTTGAATGTTTTCACTTCAGAGTGCAATGAGACATTAAACTGCATAATTTCCAATAACAAACTTGGAAAACTGCCGTGTTGCAAAACTTTTGACTAGTGGTATAATATTCTTCTGGCTATTTTACCTCTTTCTTTTTTTTCATGGAAAATACTGTTGAGACACCTTGGGCAATAATTACACTCGAAGGGTAAATATGCAGATTTTAGTAAAAAAATTTGGTAATTGTAGCCCTTGTTTTGATATTCATTCTCATTTCTAAAGTAACTGTTTACTTCTCCATTCTCCTTTCTATTCAGATTTATGACAATGTTTTTTCATATTTTATTTTCTTTCATTTAGCACAATTGATTTATTGTTGCAGTTACACTCACTAAAACTGAGTGTATACATTTCAGCGTCAGTGAGATGTATACACTCAGTTTTAGTTTTTAAAATTAGGGAAACACAATCCTATAAACGAGCTTTTACGACAGCAGGAAAGGGAAATAGAGACAGCCACAGCGTGGAGTCGCGAATACTAGACAGACCTAATAAAGTTTTACAGAGCAGCAGTTACATTAAACATTCATGACAGCTAAATACTGCAGCAGCTGGGACCATACACAGAAAACACACACACACACGGACATCCTCATCAGTTAAAGTCACACGTTACACATGGCAAGCATAAATTATAACTTACAACAAAGGTCAGCTCTCATCTGAATGTGACTCTGTCAGTATGTAGTTCGACTGGTTTTATTTACACAAATATTCTATTAAAACAGCAAAACATACAAATTGTACATGTGAATATCGTGAATGGCAAAGCAGCATTATTGCGTTGTCTTTAACAATTGTGCAAAGAGCAAAAAAACCCCCCAAAAAACATGAAACTAACAGCAAAACATGAGACTAAAAGTGAATAAAACTAATTTCACAAACCAGAAAAAGACATTTCTGAATGAATATTACTTTTGAGAAAGGAGTCTGACTGCTGAATGCAAAGTGAAAAGCTGAAATAAGAAAAGCGCTTCCTCATCCAGTTTATGCAAACCCAGAAGGAAAATGCAGCAGTACGAGAATCAATCTGGTTTCGAGCAAAGCCTAAACCAGCTGATCTTGATGCAGCAACTTCAGTCTACAGAATATTCACACGTGATCTCATGTTATCAGTAGCAAGCTTACACATTTAATGACACATTTTGTGCGTTAAACACTGAAATAAATACAGTCCATTTAGTGTCTCTAGTCAACATCACAATCTCACAATGCTGGTGACTTACAGGATGTGTTGTACATAAAGTTGTAAGTACACAGGACTAATGATAACACATTATTTCAAACGGGCAAAATACTGTTTTATAGATGATAAAATGACCTGTGATCCAGTAGTTTTTGCTGACATAATTTCAAGTACAATAAAACCTTAGATATTTACAAAAAAAGAAATGAACAACCTGAGTTTTTTAATTTAACCGTGTATGCATGATGTAAAGAACTAGGTTACGGCAGGATTATTTTTTTCTTGTCATCAACATCGTTTTCTGCAGTAAAATCCTTAAACCGGAGCCATAAAGCTTACGCTTGTGCTTTAGGGAAAACACTTTTAACACTGTTTTATTTTTAAATTCAGGGAGCAGTTTCTGTTTTTACAAAAATATAATATTTACTGTAAGTCCCCTAAAACCTGTTCTTGTCCCGTTTCCTTATCAGCACAAACACAGCCGAATGCAAAATTTAAAACCCCAAAAACAGAAAAATGCCGTCATGAGGTATCAGCGATAAAGGACATAAAATGTCCTTTATGTGCTTAAAAATATGTCTTCAGTGTATAAAAATGACATTTTTCATGCTCATAGGGGGTCTTCTTGCAGTGTTTTCTCTGCTTTTACTCAACCTTGTCCTCCCATGGCAGCAAAGCAAAGTGTTTTTCAAAGGGACTTTTTTAATTCTTTAATTCATTTAGGGACCAAATTGACTTCATCCAATACCAGCTTTTCAGGCTTGACCTCAATACATAAACCCAGTAAAGCCTGCAACCCTTGAACACAGCTGAAAATTCAAACGCACATTGATCCTCTTACGTGGCACAATGAGACGAGCCAGGGTTGAAGATGTCCTTAAACACTAAGAACTGGTGCAGCAGTCAAGTTTGGTCAGGATTAACCCTGACCAAACTTATAGGTTTTAATAATTATAATAATTATAATACTATTCTTCATGGGGGAAATATAGTACAAAATAATTTAAAAGGAGTATAGTAACATTTTGACTCAGGAAGAAGCTGCAGTTTATTTTCCCTCCATACCAACCAATTTTATTACTGATTCTCTGAAGGTAGATCCACCATGGGAAGTTATTATGTGGTGGACATAGGCGCCGAGTCTGGCCTGAGGACCATGGCGTCAGGCGCCGACGATGGAGTGGGTTTGGCGGAGAATCCCTGCTCGATTTCATCGAAGGTCCGTCCTTTGGTTTCAGGGACTCGCAGGTAGGTGAAGATGAAGAAGAGGATCAGGAAGACCGTAAAGATGAGGAAGACATATGGGCCACAAAGTTCCTGAAAGAAGGAAGGATATTTGTTATGCTACACATTTTTTCATGTTGCAATATAAACGTCAATGCATTTTTCTTGGATTTTCTGTTTGGTTCTTTGTCCTGCTGGATGATGAACCCCCCGCCCAAGTCTCGCGTGTTTTGCTGCCTCTAGCAAGTTTGTATCCATTATTCCCCATGTGATCGACTCCATCCCTGTTCCCATAAGTCTGAACAGCTCCTTTAAGGGAAGCATCCCCACAGCATGATGCTGTCACTACCGTGTGTCACGATAAGGATGGCGTGTCCAGGTTCATGAGCACAGTAAGTTTATCTCAACAATAGCACTTTGCGAGTGAGCCAGAAGGTTCAGTCTTGGTCTCATCTGACTAAAGCGCTTTCCTTCACATAATTCCTGAGACTTTTTATGGTTTTATTTCATAGCTTTCTTCATGCCAGGCTGGATTACTATCTACACAGTTGTCATGGACACAGGCAGTGTCTAACTACTTCTGAAGGCATTAGACGTATTAGAGTAAAGAGGTCTGAGTGCAACACACTTTTTAGGTTTTTGTTTGTGAACATTTTGAAAATTACATTTTGAATTATTTTCCTTCCACTAATCTAAACATGTTACTTTGTCTTGGTCCGTTTTAAGAAATAACAATGAAATACGTGGAGGTTTGTGGTTGTAATCTGACAAAATGTGGAAAAAAATTCAAGGGAATAAATATGGTCATAAGGCACTGTATGAGTAATAATCTACTGCTAAATACCTCCAGTTTAGGAAATCCCAGCCCCACCAAGAAGTTGGCAGTCCAGTTGGAGCAACCAGAAACGGCCATGGCTGCAGGTCGAGGGCCCTGAGAGAAGAGCTCAGCAACAATGAACCAAGGGATGGGACCCGGACCCATCTCAAAGCTGGCGACGAAGGTGAACACAGCCACGATAGCCAGGTAACTCATAACCTGGTTGCTGTTCTGCATGGCAAGAAGACAACAGCTTAGATAAAATGCATAACATGAAACCTAATGATAAATTAACTCATTGTGTGTCTGGCTCACCACTAAGGACAGGAAGACGGTCATGAGGAGGGCAGAGACCGCCATTCCTGCCAGTCCAATCAGGTGCAGTGTCCTTCTTCCAGCCCGCTCAACGAGGAACAGCTGAAGCGCAGAGAGCAAGACTGGTCGATCAGTGGCCAGCAAACAGGAAACAAGATCTGAATAAGCACAATACGGACACTTACAGAGACGATGGTGAAGACAGTGTTGACGACGCCGGCTCCGATGGTGGCAAAGATGGGCTGAGAGACACCGGCAGTTTTAAATATGCCTGTCGAGTAGTAGAAAACCTGGAAAAGATAACGGTTGTCATTGTTGAGGAGGGATTATTTAAATTAATAAAACATGGTCATTTAAGGGAGTCTTCCTCTGATGTATCAGTGGTAATGATATTCAAAAAAATGTTAAATATAAAATTATTTTTATATATAGACAATTGATGGGTGCTCATCCATATTGAACGCATACTTACATTTATCTATTTCATAGTCTATATTCAAATTAACAGGTCTATGCTTATAATTTATTTTTATAGAGCTAAATAAACTCTGGCACTTAAAGGTTAACAGTGGGCAGAAGATGTTTTTCATTTATCTATAGAGACTTGGTAACTATACATCTATATAAATAACACACTATGCTGCAGTTCTCTATCACTGAGCTTTGAAGACTTTAAGCTCTTAGCATAAATGTAGATTCTCCTCCAACCTTGCTTGTCACAGTTCAACTTCCTTTAACTTTTTTATTTTGCTCTGTCACTACGGACATATTTATGAAGATCAACACACAAATCTGTCTCACTTATTCAATATGTTCTCTTGTCTTACCCATTTGGAAGAGCAGGTAAGATAAATTGGTTTCTGTATCATGTCATGTTTATCCTTCAGAAAAACTAAATATTACTACTAAGAAGTTCCAGAAAACTGTGATCAACTTTTAAACTGAGAAGTTGAATAAAAAGTTTCAGTTCTTTTTTTAAAGGGATTTAAAATAAATTTATACAGTTTTTACAACAAAATATCAAGTATATTTCTAGATTTTCTGCTACGTTTTACCCTTACTTAGGGATTGAGGAGCAGTCGGCAATTCTGATTTATTAATTATGCAGAAGTACAATTTAAGTGTTCACTAAGCTTTAAGCAACACAGTAAGTCGTCGTGTTTTTTGGGGGCTTTCGTGCTCCTGAGGGAATGACTGTTTTTTCAGAGGCTAAACAGTCCATTATGTCCTGCAGGGAGTCCCACCAGGGATCAAAGTTTCCTGTTGCTTTTAGCTAAAAACAAGCTTTATTAGAAGTAAAAGTGAAGATTAGAAATGTTTTGTAATGCTACAAGGGACTTAGCGGTGTTAATACTCCTGATTTAAGTCCAGATATTTTTGTCTGATTCATTGATTTTAGGAAAATATGGTTTTGTGCAGCTTTAGCAATGCTTTTCATAAGGATATGGTTGTGAATAAGTTGCTTATTCTTAACCATGAACCTTAACCTTGTTCTTTATTGACACAAAGTCAATAAAGTTAATGTGTTCGGTGGAGTCCGATCAATGTTGGGATCGCCGGCTGCGCAGGGATAGTCATAACAGACATGACAGTTAATGATGAATCTAGACGGCCTTGTTGCATAACCCTGTTGTCAAAATATTAAATAAAACACTTTACGGGACTCCACTCACACAGTCCCACGATATCTCGCTATGTGTTTGTCAAAAAAAAGTTCAAGTCAAGCCAAGTGAGTGTTTCCGCTCGAGTTTAAAGATCTATGCTGAGCCACATGTAATGTATACTCACAGCATTGATGCCAGACAGCTGCTGGGAGAGCTGCAGGACGATGGCGATGATGATCGGCTGGCGGTATTTTGGTGAGCTGAAGAGTTCGGTTATAGTCACTTTCTTCTCCATAGCCATCTTCATGCCCTCCTCCTTCATCTCCTGAATGTCGTCATTCACATCATCAGTGCCGCGCAGACGCTCAAGGGCTGTGGCAAGAAGTGGATGACATCAATGGGACAGAGTGAAAGGAGGATACAGGTATTGTTTCAAAAATGTCAAAGACAACGCTACATGAGAAGAAGAAAAAACAGACCTTTCCTGGCCTCATCCTCCTCATTGAGGACAATGAGGAGGTAGCGAGGACTTTCAGGGCAGAAAGGAAGCATGGCGCTCTGTATCACGGCCGGCAGGATGGTAAGAGCGAGCAGCAAAGGCCACAGACTGTCTGATCCCAAAGCACCCTCCAGACCAAAGATCTGAAACACAAAGAGGAAGAAATTAAGCATATAAATCGGACTAAAGTTAATTCAAGTTATTTATTTATACATGTTAGTTTAATGTATTTTTGACCACTTTTAGTTGGTCTGCCATGTGAAATACCATTAAAATACATAGTTTGTGGCTCTAACATGAAAAAAATGAAATAGTTCAAAGGGTATGAATACGTTTTGAATCCATTGTCTTCCTAATAAGTAACAAAAGTGAGCAACAAAGATCAAAAGCTAAAAAAAGACTAAGAAAACAAGCATACCTGCGCCACCAGGATTCCAACAACAACACCCAGCTGGTGCAGGGTGCCAAAGGCTCCTCGCAGGGCAGTTGGCGAGATCTCGCCCAGGTACATTGGGGTCAGACCAGTGCAGAGACCGCAGAAAACACCTATGACCAATCGACCAATGATGATCATCTCAAAGGAGCGACACAAAGACGACAGTCCCATCAGAGTACCACCCAACAGAGCCAGGATGTTCGAAAACAGCATTGATTTTCGCCTGGTTATTGGACAAAGAAACAGAGAGAAACACGTCTGGATAGGAATTTATGAAAGCAACTGGATATCTTGTTAATGCCAGGTGCATTGCAATAAATTATAATGTTATCAAAAAATTTATTTATTTCAGTTACTCAACTTGAAGAAAGTAAACCCCATTCAGACACATACTGTTGATTTATTACACAAATGGAGAGATATTTTCAAGTGTTGATTCTGTTCATTTAGATTATAATGGCTTACAGCCAATGAAAACACAGATTCAAATACCATAAAGACCAACACACAACAAAAATTCATGTTTATACACTCCACAGCGTATTGGCTCAGTACTTAGTATTTGTGCCTTTCTGAAGTTCCTCCAAACTACAGGACTTTAATTTTCTATTTAAATTCAAAGTTTACTTTCTTCTGAAAAAAAGACTTTGAACCACTGAACAACAGACCAGTCATTTGTCTCCTAGCCATGTGAATTTCTGTTTCCTCTGTAACTTTTTCTACCATTTTTTTTTTCCTTTACTAAATTTTCTAGTGATATACTTAGATGCAACACTTTCAGACGTTTTTTTGAGCAATGATCTTTTATGGATTATGATCTATGTGAAGGGTATCTGCTGGACATCTGTCAAATCAGAAGTTGTATTAAAGACCATATTTTATTTTTTTTATGTAAGAGACATTCCTATTTTCTGATCAAATAAAACTGGGTTTTTATAATCTGTGTCATTATCATCTAAAATAAAATAAGTACTGATATCTAATCATTTTGTGTGTAAAAAAAAAATCTATAAAATAAATTAACTTTTCAATAATATTCTAATTTACTGAGATGCAACTACAAAAACATTTTGCTCTGAATAGAAAACGCTGCAAATATTCGAATCAGCTCACCTGCCGAATTTGTTGACAATGACTCCAACAGAGAGCGACCCGATCATGCCACCTACACTGAAGACGGCCACAGCGAAGCTCCACACCATGGTGGTGGCTGCATCTGTCCAGTGAGCCGCTCCGAAGCGCTCACTGGACACATTCTGGAAAAAGGCTCGTAATTTCTGGAGAAAAATAAAAAGGAAAAATGTTCATTTTATAGCAAACTGAAATTTTAATTATGTCCACATGGGGGCAGAGTAGACCTCAGCACTGCTAAAATAGGCACGTTTGCTAAATAAATGAGGCCCATGTTTGGCATCACAGTTATTACTTAGGTCGCAGTGACCCAGCTTGCACGGATAACACCAAATAGAGACTACAAATATGAGTGCATAACTAGACACACACCATCTCAGGTGCATTGATGACTCCTGTGTTGTATCCAAATTGCAGTGAGCCAATCGCTGCTGTTGAGACACAGAAGAGAAGGTAGGGGTTCACCTTCTTCTGGGGCTGTTGGGAGACAAAAAGTCAGAGTGTTATGACAGGCCAGCGCAGATGAAAGCAGATGTACAAATGGCTCCCTGGGTTTGAATGCTGGATGTGTCCAATTCCAGGCTAGAAACAAAGCTCTGGTTGTTTACACGAACACTGGTAATTACACACAATGAGGCTTTTCTGTAAACGCTCTCCCTCTTGTTTTCAGATCAGCGCATTAGCAGCTGCAGGCCGAGTTCTGAAAGCAGGTTTTAGTGCACTGCACGTGTCCTCTGATTTGTGGGTCGGAGGTATTTCTCAGAAAAGGAGCTAAACAGGCGCTCAGAACATAAATCCTTTGGTGAACGTTTTCTCCTACTGGTTTAAGAATTAAAGTGGGCTCAGATTTTAATAACTGGCTAATTCATCTGACAAAAATTGGTTACTGTGCTGTGACAAAGTATTTGCCCTCTTACAGCCTTTTTTCTCTCTTCTTGGTCACACCCAGATGTGTTCGAGCTTCAAACAAACTTTGATATCGGACAAGCATAACCAGAGCAAAAACAAAACACCCATCCAGACCAATCTAACACACCAACACAGTTGTTTTGCTTTCGCCAAACTGGAGGGTTTTTGAGGATGAACTCATTACTTATTGCTGTGAATGTCACAGGAATATCTGTTATATTAAAGCCTTTAATCAGGAGCTTAAATGGCAGACTCCAAAACCTTCAACTTTGTTTTTTTTATTTAGCCCCTCAGAGGATATACCTTAATTTCCCGTAGGTATAACCAAAGAGATATTGAGGTTAAGCCCACAACCTCAAGATCTTGAAAGATCTTCTCCTTTGGGATTTTCCAGAAGAGAGCAAAATTCATCTTTCTATCTTTTACAGCAAGGTGTCTAGGCCCTGAAAAAGCAAAGCATTTCCAGACCATCACAGCACCAACACCATGTTCAACTGTCTCATCAGTTCAAAGAACATGTAAGATGTTCTTCTGATGTCTCTAGGATAAGTAACCACTGTAGCCTTGGAGTAATTTTGGTCAGTCGGAAAGGTTCACCACTTTTTTATGTCTTCTCTATTTGTGGGTAATGGCACCCACTATGATTCAGTGGAGTCCCAAAGCCTTTAAAATGGCTTTGTAAGCCTCTCTGGACTGAAAGATGTGAGTGACAATCTTTAAGTCATTGTCATTTTATTGTGAATTAAATTTTATTGTCATTTTATTGTGAATGACAATAAAATTTATCTTATCTTATCTAAATTTAGTTTGTATCTGTGGCTGAATTTCTTTAGATTGCAGCAGGATGTGTCGCTTTTTGAGATATTTATGCCTATACGTCATGCTGTCTGACAGGTTCCCTTTAAGTTATTTCTTGATTCTACAGATCTGTCAGTAGTCTGATCATAATCACATTTTTAAATATGACCAGGCTGGTTTGGATAGATTTTTTTCTCCTAATAAACAAAACGATTACTTGAAAACCGCACTTTATATTTCCTGGTTAGTCTGATCTTAGAATTTGTTTGATAAAATCAAAATGCAAGTGTAAAACAGAACAAATGTGTAATGTGGCTAATTCTTTCTCACAGTTCTCTACAAAGCTGCCAAAAGTGAGAATTGTAGAATGTAAAGAAGCAGAAATGAATCCAGGTGTTTATGAGGTTGTGGCTGTAAGCATGCTTTGTGGAGGCAGCACTCCAAAAAGTTTCACTTTGAGTTAAAAACTGACTGCATAACCAAATGCCTTCCAAATTACTAAATCACTGAGTGCTTCATGGGCAGTGGGTCGAGTCTAATAGAAAGGTTTGCCATCCAAACAGCCTCATTATCAGACAGAAATGCTTTTTTTCCCCTCTCTATTTCCACTGCTGCTGACAACTTGAAAAAAGGCTGATTCATTGTGTACATTGTTTTGTTTAATTGGTTCCCATGCTCACATCAAGAACCTTTTCAGAAACAAGCCGACCAAAATGAGCACAAAAAGGTCTGTCCTGTCTTTCATCATATCTCTTTCTGCACAGATTACATAAGTCAGCCCTCAAACATTATTAAAGTTCCCTCCTCGTGTTATTCAGGACAAACTGTTTCAAAAATAAAGCTCAGAAAGTTTCTAGAAATGAAACAGCCTGTTCTTACATAGTCTGCCATTTATCTTCTTTTTTTTACTCTAAGAGAGAAGCAGTACGTCTGCAGCTGCTTGTATCAGATGCCTCTTAACGTAAAGCTCCAGCCGCGTCACTGTGAGCCAGCAAAAAAACAGGAAGTCCTGAATTATTTTTTTTTATGACAAATGGCAAATCAATGATAACATTACAAAAAATAAATTAATAAAAAAAAACGTCAGTGGGTGACGCTTTTAGTTTTAGCAGAAAATCTCACATCCTAAATTTCAAACACTGGTATTAAAGTGATGTGAAAACTTGTGACAGTGGCTTTCATGGTTTAGCTCCGCTTTGCTCGCAGGTTTGGGTTGCAAATGTTTTCAAGAGGAAACAGCATTTTTGTCTGAAAATGCAACGCAGAGATCCAAGACAGAATAACAGCATACAAGTGAAGGAACCAAAAACAGCAAAAATGACAGGAATTTTATTCCATTACGGTGCAGAACAGAGCGAATGCATGTGGATTAACAAATGTTAATGTTATTATGTGCAAGATACAGTATTTCTGATGATCTAGAGAATGTTAGACTTATAATAACCCACAGTAAAAATGATCAAGGTACGAATAACATGCAACTCAACACAGGGAGCGGCCATCTGTGCAAGACGCAGCCGTGTCATATGATCATTCCATGACTGGATGAGGGGATGTAGCAACATGTTTCAGAGCTGGTGCTTGCACAGACATGCAGTCATCAGAGTATATCAGTCTGTTTCTATGCATGTCATGAAGGCTGGCAACGCAGAATGTGATGTTGCACAACATCTCAGATTTACAGTAAAAATTATCATTATTTGAATAAGACTACCCAGTAATATATTACTAAAAGTTGAGATGATTATGTGATCTGTGTTAGTTCTTGTTTGGATATATTAAAACCGGCCATCCTCTGCAAAGCCCCACTGTCCTACTTCTTTTTTTTTTTGTTTTGTTTTACTTTTCTTACACTCACTGGAAAATTATTGATTTATTAAAAGTCACAAGCGACTACACTGGTCCTGATTTTCTTTGCAACGCTTAACTTCCACATTCATGTCATCTCGCAATTAGTTTCCCCATCACAGATGAAGCAAATATTTTAAGCAACATCCACAAATGAAGCAACTGCTTACAAAAGACCAACTACAACAAATGTTTGAAAAGGTGTAGTTTGTTATAAAGAATGCAACATTTTTATTTGTTACTTTAAAAAGAATGTTTATACAAATCTTGTCTCATTCTGCTGGACATTGCTGGAAACATCGTGCATGTAAGTGGTAAAAAACCTTCAAACTCCACAAACATCCTATTCCTAAGGTTTAAAGCTCTTCAAATAAAGTTACATAATTAAAACAGCAATGACGCTCCACCATTAAGAACAGCTTACTTCTGTTACTTGAGAAAAAGCTACAAATTACAAAGAGGTGATATTCTGTACGACAAAGTATTAGAGCCATACTAAGAAAAAAATCTATAATTACAACAATAAAGTCATAATAATGCAAGAACACAGTCGTAGTTTTACAAGAATAAAGTTGTAATAGTATGACTATATCCTAGTAATACTATGACTTTATTCTTGTAATATTATTTTCTAAGCGCAGCCCTAATATTCTGTCATAATCCTGCACAATAAGCGCATTGAAAACTAAGATTTGAATCAAGTGGCTGTTATGCAATTCACCGGTATAAAGTTAAGCACCAATAAAGACATGCTCTTCTGGAATCAAACCTTAAACTTTAGTTCTCTTCCCTTTTTTTCTTCTTCTTCTAAATAATTTCAAAAACATCTAAATGCAGTTTTAGACCCACATGTTTTCCACACTGTTTAGTGTTTCTCAACTTCAAGCTTCTTGTTTGGTTCCTTAGTTAATTAAATGCTTGTTGAGTCAAGAGATGTATAAACGATGCACTTTTTAAAAGACTTTCTATTCAGTAAAAAATAGCAAGACTTTTCAACTCAAAAGGCTCAAATCAAAGTAAACTGGTGTTAAAGTCCATCTTGAGTTGGACGTGCTTTGTGATTGCAACAAACCGGGTCCAAGTGTCACCTCTATTGACTACAAATCAATACCTCAGAATAACTATCAGCTGAAATAATTACAGTGTTTCGGTCTTAAATAAAAGCCCCTACAACATGCAGCCTATTTTCATTCTAGTTTTTAGTGCAAATATTATGACACACTGCAATAACACCAGTTTTACTCAATATTATAAAACTTTCAGAATATCATGTAAGGGCTCTGTTTTTGCTACACATTTTCTACGGTGTCATTCCACTTTTGAGTTGAATTGAACTGAATGCAGTAAACTTAAGGACACACAAGTCCCAACTTGTCCCTTAAGAATCCCGCCTAACATTTTCTATCCTTACTCATGTCCTGAAATGCTCAACTCTCATCTGGAGCTCCTGAGTGGAAAAATACCACAGTACTGGAACCAGGAGTTCTGTTACCCAATTTGATAAGCTCATTCATCCATTACAATGTAACTAATGTGGTATAAAAACAACAGAACTTGAATGTCATTGCTAAATAGTTGTTAAAAGGATACCACTAAGTTCTGGCATAACATGTGAATGGCTTTTTGTTTACCCTGCCGTCGTTCAGCTCCTGCATCTTGTTCGTTGCTCCTTAAAATGTAAGGGTGAAAACTTCTGGGACTCTTCAGAGATTGGATGTTTCTATTGCCTAATAAGCAAGCTCTTCTTGGAAAACTGCCGCAGGAAAACCTGAAAACAATCAAAACAAACAAATATATATATGTAAAAAACAATATTTAGAGTCTTCAGTACAATAACTTTTAAACAAATGCCAAAGCATCTTCTCAATATCAAATCGATTCTGAGGGAAACTAGTCTGCAAGCTTTTACCGCAGAACACCACACGCCAGAAGAACGGGGATGCTGACTTGAACCATGAATGAATTCAGCAATCAGTCACTCAAACTTAACAGTAAACTCCTCCCTTCTCTTCTGCACTCACTCTCCTCTTTTGCGCCTCCACTTTATGACACCGCGAAAGCTTCAACTTTTTACATAGCAATTGTATGAACTGTTTCTTATTATCGCTAATAGTTCAATAACTTCATCGTGTAAACTTCATATTGTCATCTGGCCTACACAATTCAATTTGAATAGTGCATTTTTCTAAAACGATGTTATAAACACACTTTTAATATAAAGCATATACATAAAAAGTAATTAAATAAAAATGACTAATTACCTTTAAAGTGACGGGGTTTTTTTTTTTCCAATCTTTTGTTTCAATAAAGAAATCCTCTCCAGATGTGTTTGCTCTGACAAGTGTTCACTCTGTCTGCGTGGGGTTTATTTTATACTGACTGACACAACCTCGTCGGCACGTTGCGTCTTAGTTTTTCATGAGCAAATAAGAGCATCTCGAGTGAGTAACGCATCCGTGTAGTGATGTCTGCGGAAACGCAGCAGACGCGCTATCGCTCGGATACGTGCTCCGGCGAACGTAGACACGCACCGCGCATTTAAAAAGGGCGGGGGTTGGGCGGCAGAATAAAACCCTGCTGGGTGAATGGAGGCTCTGTCCGGCTGCCGGTGGCCCCGCTGGCCGCCCACCGGGGCTGCTACAACAAAGGCTGCACGCCCCACAGGTCAGACCCAAAGCCTGGTCATGCAGAAATCATGAGACCGGCTCAGTGGGAGGTAAACGAACGGGCTCCCGTTTAATTCTTTCCCTAATATAATCTTTACAGCTGCCAAAAGCTTATTTCTGAACCTTAGCAAATTATCCAGGAGGACAAAAAAAAAAAAAAAAAAAAAAAAAAACAAAGAAACAGTAACGTTTGAAAGTTTTTCTCCCTGTCTTAATGAATATCACTTCATTTAAGCATAGATAAATTCATAACTAGTTGGGCCTAAATACAGTCCAAAACACTGCTGTAAGCAATTTTTTGTGGAAGCTCCCTGTCAGTAAGGTAGAGGGAAATATACCAGAAACACAGACAGAACTGATGCAGATTAGAAAGAATACAAAAGAAACTAATTTAATAAAACATAATTTAAGTACCTGCAGGGTATACCTCCAAAGAAGAAGGTAGTATGCAGGAGAGGTGAAGAAGAAAGTGCAGGAAGGGTGGAGAGGATGAAAGGATTTGTGACAGAGGTGCAACATACACAGGTAGTATCAATGATGCAATCAGACTTGCTACAGAGGTCTTACTCCGCCCTGGACAAGCCCAAAAACATAGTAAGGACTACTTTGACTCCCTTTAATTCTATTTAGCCTGAGCTGAACCCTCTGGTCTATTGGACTGAGGATTTATCTGATGTGAATATTGCAGATTTAAATAACCCAGTAAGCCACAGTATTGCCACCACCAGAGAACTGGGCTTTTACCACATATAGTATATAGCACAAATGTAAACACAGTGCCTTGAAGACGTATTGATACCCTAAGTTTTTGTGTGCATTTGTTTTCATCCCCACTGAGTCTGCAACTCTTTTGGGGTGTGTCTACCAGCTTTGCATGAGACATGGCGTTTCTGCTCGTTCTTTGCAAAAGAGCTGAAACTCAGTCAGATTGGGAGAAGAACTTATGAACATCATTTTTCAGTTGTTTTTTTTTTCAGATTCCCATTTGAATTTAGGTCTCAATGACTGTGCAATTTTAGCTTAATAATATACCCATCTAAACCATTCTATTATACAGTAGCTCGAATGCAGGCCTGGATTTGTGCTGGATTGTTTCTGCATTCTGGATTGTTCTGCAAGCCAAAGCATCCCTAAAGATGTTAAGAAAAGTAACTGATAGTGGACAAAGTTACAGTGAAACTAATAAAACAAACTAGCAAAGCACAGCTCAGTGCATATCCTCACAACTCGAGGGCCCTTTCGGGGAATCGTCATGAAACTGGACTTGATTTGGAAAGGCACACACACGTCAATATGAGGCCCCACAGTGGACAGTGGATGATAGAGTGGAAACACCAAACATGAAATCAAAGGAATTGTCTGTAGATTTCCGACACAGGATTGTGTTGAGGCACAAATCTGGTTAAGGATGCAGAAACATTCCTGCTGCTTTGAAGGACTCAGTGAGCTCAGTGGCCTCCATCATCGGTTAGTGCTAAAACAGCAAGATAGCACTATGGCAACGCAGCCTCTTTCTGCAGTCTGGTTGCGCGCGCATCCGCCGTGTTTACAAACAAATAATCCCTCCGTAATTTTCAAGCAGAGGAAGCCAACTGGTTGAAATTTCATGTTGTTGTTTGAATTAAGGTCAAAAGAATACACGCTATGAATCTTTTTTTGCCTGTATAACAATGGATGACATTAACGTTATGCCATAACTAGTTACGACATGATTAATTTTGTATTTAATAATTCAAATAAATTGATAAATTTTGTTGAGTAAATTGACTGTTTATTTAGTCGACTAAAACTTTACTATAATTAAAAACTAGACAAATCTAAAACGATTCCGATGACTAAAATTAAATTACATTAATTTCGTCCAAAGACTAAGACTAAAACACAAATTTGCTGTCCAACACTGGCTTGCTTTTCTTAACTGAAGACCTTTTATTAACGGATTTGTTTTGGAACTGAACTACAACAGAAAGGAAAAATACATTACAAACTACTCTGATTTTGATGCTACACTCAAAACGTTTTAACAACTGAAATATAACAGAAAGGAAATGCATTACTAGCTAATATGCTACTCAGTTTTCTAAATTTTTTTATTATCCAAATAAAACAACCACAACATATGTCTAAGTGCCTTTCAAACACATACTTACAAAGTTTTCCGATGATATAAAGCGACTAAAATACATTCAGGGTGTTCATGAGTCCTTCACTCTCTCCAAACTGCCTAAATTCTTGTTGACATGGTTACCGGAGAAAATTATATCAAAGATAGTTTGCACAAAAGAGCAATCACTCGGTCATATTTTTACAAATACATTATAACAAAGATTTTTATAATACTAATGTGATACACTGATCAAATTTCAAACCATTCTTAGCATAAATTCAGTCATACAGTTTGCTAACTTACTTATGAACTTAGTTACGAACTTATTAATGTCACTTATTTTTACTATAAACTAATTTACATTATTTGACCAAATAATGCCAAATTACTTGTAATTATTTGGTAAAATTGAACAGTTTATGTGTTAAATGCCCAGTCTAACACATAAACTGGGCATTTATGTGTTAAACTCATGGAAACACTGCAGCATTGCCACAGTAAGGAGCACTAACAGGTCATCTCTTTGGTGATTGAAAAGTCAGTAAAAGAGTCTAGAGTTCTAAAGTGCAGAAGCAGACAGGCTGGAGACGTCCTGAACAGTTTTACTGACTCACTAATTGATGTGCAACCAGTATTGAACCCACAGAGACAGAAAGATAAAGACACACTGCAATGTAAATTTTTAGAATGTGCTCCTCACCCCTCTTCTGCTTTAGGTATTTCTGCATAGTCTTATCATGAGATTGGTCAAGCTGCTCTCAAGACTTATGCAGTGTCATATAACAGCAGGGCAGAGCTCCTTGATCCAGGAGACTATCTAAGTGTTACTTCTCCAACTTAGAACTTATCTGCCCTCTTTAGCATGAAAGAATAACCCCCTATCCTTAACAATAGACAAATGGCAAGACCATCTGTGTTGGGCTCCACAGAATTCTTGGTACATAACAATCAGGGATTTACACCTATTGTCCAATCAAGTCTCTCTTCTCTGACCAGAACCTATAAAAGGAAGCCAAATCCACTGTTGGTCAGAGCAGACTGACAGACTCCTTTAACTCTGTATTTCTGTTCTCACCTTGCAAGGTTTTAATAAATTTCTTATTTTCTTCTCATCCAGACCTCTCGTCAAAGTAATTTTTTTCCACAACACCCACAGACACAGTTTGCTTTGCACAAGGTCATTCCAAGGGTTTCATTATCAGAGGCCAGAGGTTTTGTGAGCATATAAAAAAATTAGAGATACAGATTTCTGCATGTTTCATTCTTATTGCTACACATTTTAAACCATGCCTCTATGTGTTTTAAGGTTTTGATAACTGATTGTATAATGTTCCGGCTTTTCTCACGTGTCTCCAGAAATCATAAAAAGCCTTAGAAACATCAGCTTTTTAGAGCAAAGGAAAGGAAAACAAAGGAATTATTAAAGAGCAATAAACAAGAGTGGAAAGCTGAAAGGCAAGTGTTCAATGAAGGGAGGCATCCTGCAGGAGCTGGACCTCTCTGCTGGCCCTTAGATGAATAGACAAGATCCACAGCAGGGGTGGAGGTCGAGATCCACCCTCAAATGACTCTTGAGGTCTTTGTGTGAATTGGGAAATAACCTTCCGGCTGCAGTTCCTGGCTTTGATGAAATACAGTAGTGAGCAAAGAAAGTAGAGGCTAATTGCACTTGGGTGTTTTCTCAAGCCAGCTCAGACTTGCAAAATACTCTGAGTCTCATTGACCTTTTTACATGTAAGTTTTGTTAAGGGTCAATAAAACTGCAAGGATGTAGGAGTGTGCCACAGAGGAGACAATAATTTTTACCTTTGATTTTTTTTTAATTTATTGGAGTCTTGTTTTTATAACTTCAGGGCATTTTTTTTCAATCGGTTGACCTACAGTCTCATGGCTACACAGAATGTATCCCTTTGTAGCTCTTACATGGTCAAACATTTGGTACTGTCGACGCCTCAGTCCATATCAACCAGGAGCAGTTTTGTAGCAACTTTGATAACCAGAGTGTTCAAAGCATTTTATGTTCTAAGAGTGCTGCGGAGAAATGTAGTAAAAAACAATGGTTAAAAAAAAACAATGGAAGTAACAGATCATTATGATTTGGTCAAAGGTGTTGGCGCAAGAGGAGATGAGATCAACAATCAATGGGCCATCGCATGATTCAAACTTTTCAGAAGGTATTATACAAATAATCCGTGAGATTTAAGCACTTTTATGATTATTAATTCTCACAAAACTTCTAAATACTTGACTACTAGGACAAAATAAACTGATAAGCTAAATATTTGTAAAAGTTGGTTTGTTCGCATTTATGAAATGGGGAAAAAAGAAGAGATGAATTTCCAATGAATGACCGTGAAATGGGGATGTGAATTGGTGAAGGAATGAACTGACTGAAACTCCTAGGATGAGAGATTTCAAAGATCAATGGGTATGAAAAAAACCCATAAATCAACAGACAGTTCTAGACAAAAGATCAGCAAAAGGTTTATAAAAAAGTGGAAAGACCAAAGGTTTAAGTGTAGTAATACACAAACAAGTAGTTACAAGCTTGGATTCAATATTCAGCTATAGACCATGGACACCAAATGCCTTCCATGGTCCCAGGTGTGGAAAATTATGCAACTTGACATGCAGACAGTTTCTACAAATTTTTGTGATAGAATAGGTTGGTCTCAGGAGCGCAGTGAAGTCCAGTATTACATTTTTCTTTGTAATGTACCTAAGATTAAATCAATTTGCATCAAACAACTATAATTATATTAAAAGCTGGAAAACCCAAACATGACTTCAAAGTGGGTTACATTAGAATTACAAAGTTAGTATGTTATTAAAACCTAATTCTGCCAGCAAGATCATAAATGCATTAATTTATTTGTGGCAGAAGTAGTTAAAATCAAGCCCAGATTTTTATTCTTGTTTTAAATCTAATAATAAAGATAGAGGCAGCCATGCCTCTGTTTCCTGTGTGGTTGTTGTCTGCCTCAATTAACATGACTGAAACCAACCATTTGTAATACTTCATGATGTCACAGAATTAGTTTTTCCTCTGCAGACCTAATTTATATTTTCTGTCTCATGCATATTCTGTCACAACCAGCAATGTTTTTTGTTAAAGAGAAATATTAATATGCATTAACCACTTCCATATAGTGCAGATATCTCTAAGGGTTATTTTAACAGGGAATTTTGACATCAGAAATTAGTGTATCCCAGGCTTCAGGGAAAATGTGATTGTGTCTAAAAGGTTATGTCAGTAATCTATTTTTCAAGGTTAAACAGGAAGATCTCCTAAACTTCTGTAGAATTCAGTTTTGTCATCTAGCAAGGAAACCCTCCCACAGCCGTAAATAGGAACTACAGACAGCGACGTGTTGCTCTTCATGCCTGGTGCTTTCAGGTCAATAAATGCTTGCAAATCTGATATTTGAGTTTGAAAATATACCAATCTATCCAACGACATCAGCTGGATCCTCAGCCAAATTTAGCAGAATCTCCTTTAATCATCAGAACCAAAAATTTGATAAAATATCTGAAGCGAGCTTACCCAGAAACACAGGAAGAGAGAGAGAGAGAGAGAGACAGGAAAGAAAGCAATAAAGCTAGCCCACAATGTGTGTCACATCTTTTTCAACAATGTTTCATTACACAGTAACTTCCTGCAGTTGGGACAGAACAACTTTGAACCAGGTTTTAGGGTCACCTTGAACTTTGCTACCAAACATAAAATTTCTGATGTGAACTTTTATCATTTTGTTCCCTGAAGTCTTTGGTTCAGTTTTTATATTATTTTTGACTATTTAGGTTTTGTAAATTTCATCTCATGTCTAGTATTATTTCCAGGAAGTCAGCTTTGAGTACACTAGCAACCACTGTTAAATACGCCAAATAACGAGTCAGCCAATCACATGGCAGCCATTCAATCGAGCCAGGCATCTAGATATGGACTTGCTGACATTTACAAAATGGCATGGTTGTTGGATCAGACAGGCTAGTCAAAGCATTTCAAAAACTGCTAATCTACTGGGATTTTAACATACACAACCATATGTCAGGTTTACACAAACCAAAAAAAGTCCAAAAGAGAAAAAATGTCCAGTGAGCCACAGTTGTGTGGTAATTTCAGAGTAGAATGGGTGGACTGGTTTCAGATGATAGAAAAGTCACAGTAATAACTACTTTCTATATCCAAGGTATACTGAATAGCACCTGTATACCTACATAATGTCTAACCTTATAGCAGCAAGGGACCTCAATAAATGTCACTCATTCAAGCAGAATTTGTGATTTTAGTTTAGTGTTCAAAATTATAGTTCCTCAAAACAGTGTTCATGCCCCTTAAATGAATACTATTAATTTTTGTCTCATTATTCTACAATAACACCAGAATATTTATTCAGATCGTATTTAAAAGAACAAAAATTAAGGCACATTTGTGAAGTGATAAAAATTATACATACATAGTCTCTATGTCATAGGGTACGGTCAGTTACTGCTAGGTTTGCAGTTTGGCTACGATCTCAATATTTGGAGATGATGGAACAGGTTTAATATATTAAAAGCTTCAGATATTACTTTACACACTAATCCTGCTTTAAACTTAACTTTTTTCTCTGACTAGTCTGGTGTACTGCTTGGTCTTCGTAACCTTTTTTGTTCTATAATGTTCTCAGACAGTTAATTGCACTGGATTTTATTCAAGGGGATCAGAGTACAGGGGGCTGAATATAAATGCGCACCGCACTTCATATTTTATTCGGTGAGAGTATTAGAACTTGGAAACAAGGAAAGTTTTTCTTCTGCTTCACAAGTACAATGTGATCAAAAATGAAGAAGTTGCAGTACAAGTATTTTGGAAAGCGTAGCTATACTTACTCATGCAGTTTGACCTATTTGATTTCACCTGTTGCCTTACAATGACTCTTTATTTTACTACTGATCTTCATTTATCTACATTGCTTCTAGGGAGTGCTTCACCTTTTCCACATTTTGGTATATTACAGCCTTATTTTAAATAGTATAAAATTAATCTCTTTCCTCGACATTCTACAATGCCCCGTCATGATCACGTGTAAAAAATTGTGTTTTGCAAATTTATGATAAATAGAAAACCATCAAATACATTCACAGTCTTAGATTAATACCTTGTTGATTCACCTTTGGCAGCAATCATATCCTTAAGCCAACCTTAAGGCTGTAAGTTTGACTTCATCAGTTTGAGTCATTCTTTGCAGTTCTTCTCAACAGCCACGAGGTTAGGTCGGAGATGTCTCGCAGCCATTTCCTGATGACCGTAGGCTTCTTGGTCAGCTCCTCGACTAAGACCCTTTTCACCTGATCGCTCAGTTCAGATATCTAGCCATCACTGGTGGTTCCAAACTTCCTCCATTTACCAATAATGGAGGTCATTGAACTCATCGTCACCTTCAAAGCAGAATAATTTTTTCTGTACCATTCCCAAGATTTGTGACTCAAGGCAATTCCTTTGACTTCAGGTTAAATGCAAGTTAGAAACATCTTAAGGACAATCGATGGAAATAGCTCAATTTTGAGTTCCAGTAACAAAGTATTAAGAAAATGTTGTGCATACTTATGTAAATGTGATTTTATTTTGGATTCCTACTCAACACTCAAAACATTTTTTCCCCTTTGTCACAATTTGATATTTGTATGTAGAATTCTGAAAAAAAGTGATTAATACAATTTGGAATAAGGCTGCAACATAACAAAATGAGCAAAAAGTGGACCACTGTGAATACCTTCCAGAAGCACCGTATCTGCAGCAGATAAAATTTGATCGTGACCTTTCAACGACTAAATACTCCCATGGAGATTGGAAACAATTGTTTTACCAGAATAGTTTTGTCATCTACATCTGACTCACAATGAAGGAAATAGCTAACGCGCAACTTTACTGATCTACACTCTGCAAACAGAGAAACCTTCATTCTGTTGTCAGCCAGTAGACCCGTGAGGGAAGCCTATTTTATCAGCATAAACATATGGTTTAACCATGGAATAACAAAATATGAGAATGTAATGGTGTTTTATATGTTTATGTTTTAGCTGAAGCTTTCCCTGTTTAATCGACATGGGTTCATATTGTGCATTTCCACACAGCCCCTTCTGATACAACATACCGGCTGTAGATTCCAGACTTGAATAAATCTGGGTGTTACATTAATCTGCATGAAGCAATCAGCAACATGTTTGTTAATCCGTGAACGTACTTTTCTTCAGTTCCATTTTTGTCTAACGTTCATTTGCTCCTTTCCAACTGATCTCAGGGCGCCACTGTGCGGCCAACAGGGGGAACTACAACCACTCTTGGGTTTTATTTTATTTTTTTTTAACCTACACTGAGATGGCATGCTTATCATATTAAGAAATATGGTTTTATTTCCGGTCACAATGACCGATGGTAATTCAAAATAGAAAAAAACCTCAAAACAAAACATCTCCAAGACCCGTAGCAGTCTTGATTTCATCTGGTGAAATTGTAATATTGTCTTTAACAGACAGGGCTCCAAAGATTTTCGACACAGAAATAACCTTTTTATTTTTATATTTCTTTTTATGGCTTCCAGTTTACCAGAACTGCAACTATGAAAACAAAAATCAGGTTGTTTTTTTTTTAGAGTAACCTGGAGAAAAATCAGTCAACGAGATCAGCAGGAGTTGAAACATTTATTTTTATTTTACAAATGTTTTGAAACTCAAAGAAATCTGAATCTGACCAAATTACACATGTGAACGCAATGTCCGAGGTAGTCCTATTAGTAATGAACTGTGAGTTCCCAGATGATTTTATCTTATTCTGTGATGAAATACTTTGCAATCTGGGTTAAAGTAACAACTACAAAGGCAAAGAAATTTGTAACATTTCCACCATAACAAACACATGCTGGAAATGTTGTTTACTGTGCCTGGCAGAAAGCTATAACTAAACACATTTCTTAAACTTTGTAAGAATGTGATTATTACTCTGCACTGAGTCTATAGAATCAATAATGCAATATGAAAGACTATAAAGGGAGAAAACTGAACCTTCACATGGTAACAGCTGTGCGTGTTTACAGTTTAAATTAGTCGAACTGATGACAAAGTGATAGATGTGATGGAGATGTCTTCAGGCACACTACAGAGGTAAGGGTTTGAGTAACAACATCACGACCGGAAAGAAGCTTCTGACTTCAGATCTTTCCAGGAAAACTTCCATTTTCTATCTGGTCGTCCCATTTAGCCACCTGCACAAGATGTTAAATAGGTCCAATTAAACAAAACCAGAGATTCTGCATAGCAGCTGCTTTTAGTTAACTGTACTGTCTATGGCAAATACATGACAACATTAAGCATGGCTGAATCTATATTTTGCATGTTTGTTTTGCATTGCAATTATCAAATCAATAGTATGAAGTACAAACAAAGCTTCATAGCCATGAAGAAAAAAAAAAAGTCAGCTGCCACCTAATATCTGTCACACTGACTCCTTTCTTTAGCTTACAAACTGCCTCAAAAGTCATCTTTTCAAACCTGAATATTCTCTGTAATGTTTGATTAGCAGAAGCTGCTGATAGTTTGTTGGTTTACTGTTGCTTTTATCTTGTATGTACAGTGTCCTTGAGTGTTTAGACATTTGCTTTAAATAAAATATATTAATTTATTACTATTATTAAAAATACTTACCCAGCTCATTGGACAGAGGCTCTTATAAACCCTCTGGAACCACTGACAGGGAGACACATCCTGGCCTTTGGCTGACAGGACCTTGTTGCATCGGTGAAAATCTGCAGCACAAAATAATCCAGAGGTTGAACTTTTATTATTTCACAAGAAACTCACAGATCAAAGAATGAACATCTTTGGTTATATAACTCACAGTTCAACTGCCATTAGAACTTTCAATATGCTGACCTTTGTGATAACAAGTGAAGGATAGTTCATCGTTTACACTTTACTCAAGAGGAGCTGACCAAATCTTCTGTTTTTAGCCTCGGAAAATTATCAAAACTAATATTGATCTCGATCCAGTGTCTCTTCTCATTGGTCTACCAAATAAACACATCCAAAATCAAAACAAGAGTAAGTTGTACAATGCCCTAATTTTCTGTGCTCGAAAGAATATTTTGTTACAATGGATTTCTAATAAGTCTGCTACTATTTTTGGGTGGAAGAAGCTTATTTTGGAATATATCCCTTTTGACTTTCTAACATGTCTCGTCCACACCAAGACTGACATTTTTGGACGCATATGGAAGCCCTTCTTGGACTATGCTGAAGGACACGTGTCTACCATCCTGTCTCGAGCATTTATAAATGCTTAGACGTGGACTATATAATAATAATAATAATAATTCAACTTTATTGTCATTGCACTGTCTCAAGTACAAGCAACGAAATGTGGTGAGGTCAGAGCAGGGAATCGAACCCGGTTCGCCCTGCTGCTAGTCGGGAGCATTAACCTTTTCTTTTTTGTCTCCTCTGGACTGCACTGCTGAGCTTTTGTTCTGTGTTATGTTGTTATTAAGCAAAAAATGAATAAACATATATATTTTTTTAAATCTTCTGTTTTTATACTTGCTGTAATATTTAATGTTAGAAAGCACTAACGTCACACCTTTGATTATTTCAAAATGACCAAAAATAAATAAGAAAAACTGAAGTACAAATGCTGGAATAATCAGAATTGCGATCTCAGCTGTCAGTGTTATATTTTTGCTTCAAATATGTGTGAATATTTCAGAAATTAAAAGGCTTAATAAATGTATTAACAACATTTTCCTATAATACTCAGTGGTACTTCAGCAACAAACTGCTTAGCACAGTATCACTCGCTTGTTCGTTTATAACAAACAACAAAAAGAGTTAAAGTATAAAAGATTTGGCGATATTTCAGATTTTCTTAGGCCTAAAATTAACACATTTTAAATAAATTTAAAGTGAAATCCCTGTGTGGCAGACAAAGTTAAATGTTTTTTATTTATTTATTTTTTTGACAAATCCATCCTATAAAACCGGAATGATGTTGAATGTCTGTCTTTTAATACATACATGTTTAAAATGACCAATGCAACATATTTTATATCGTTTCTAGTTTAAACTGAAACCCCATAAACAGCAGGTAGTGTTAATATCATGCAGTTTGTTAATGACCTTTATTGTCCCTGTTCTTTTTTTTTTTACTTCAGCTCATGTTTGACAGGAGTTATGAGGAATATGTGACACTTTCACGTGTCTAATCGGAATATGGGGATGTCCTCACCCAGGTAGTTCTGGAAGCAGTTCCGGGTCTGGTTTGTGTTGGGGAATCTGGCGTCAAAGGGAGCCGTTCTGTAGTTTTTCATCTTCTCATCCATAGTGTCGGCCATGTTTGTCGGCTCTAGTAAGCGGTCAAATAATGCTGAAAACAAGGGAAAGTTTCCATAAACAACACTTACAGTGTGTGTATGAAAATGGAAGAATATCATGATGGACAAATTTATCGTATGGTTAAATTATAAAATATAATATTTCAAGTTGGCTAAGCTAATCTTTAGCTTACCCATGCTAATTTTATCTTAATCACTCACGCTTTGTTAGCTTACGTATTAAGAGCTGTGATGCTTTATTAAAAAGATTTTGCAAACTAGAAGGCTAGCTGGTAGTTGGCTGCTTATGTTAAATTCAAATAAGTCCGACAGCCTTTCTTGACAAAGTCATAACAGCTACCCTTTGCTAGCTACAAGCTAACGGATTGAGGACATGAGTTATATAACTTTCATTGTTAACACACATTCAGAGTACGGCAGATTATCATCTACGTTTTCGACTATGAACCAATAAGTGTTAGTCGAGGAGATGGTTTAAGGAAACCCTTAATTCTCGTAGTTAATTACAGCTAACCTTGAGACGCTGCTCGTTTTGTCCTCACGGGAAAGAGGTCCAGTTCCGCAAAGGATTCTGGGAGTACATGGAGGCAAGGTTGGAGTTCATCAACATGCTGCGCTCAACTGAAGTTAATCGCAGTTGTTAACAGAGGTGGGTAGAAAAATGTATTACGCCAAGGCATTTTTTTTTGTCAAATAAAAATAAAAACATGCCATCTAAGAAATTACTTAAGTAAGAGTAAAAGAGGTATTTGGTTAAAATAAGGGATACTGATGCCTTATTAGATTTTCTCAGAAATGTAAGCGTACGTGCAAATTCCGGCATTTTAAAGACTAATAAATAATCTAAAAATGAATACATGTGCGATAATTACAAAATAACACATTTTAAGCAGAAATAACACCTTTCACAGTCTGTTTTTATTATTATTTAAAGCCTTTGAAACTAATCAATCAGATAATGTATCAATTAGAGCAGGGTAAAGTACTCCCGATGACAGGGTAAAGTACTCCCGATGACAGTGTATAGTGATTACTGTATCTTAACTTGATCTCCAAATGGCACAATGGTAACAAAAAGGTTGTAAACAAACAGTCTTGTTTCATAAAATGACGATTGACTGCCTCTCAGCATCATCACAGTAAAAATTTAATGTAACATTGACCTGGCTTTACATCACTTCTGCTTAACTCTAGGTATATTAGTCTATTTTTTTATTAATAGTAATGGGAAATGATTTAGGGCTGCACAGTTGTTTGATCAAGATTGATTTTAGATACACACAAACTCTTGTAGTTGGTAGCACTGTTGCCTTGCAGTAAGAAGGTCCTGGGTTCGATCCCCGGCCCGGGGTCTTTCTGTATGGAGTTTGCATGTTCTCCCTGTGGATGTGTGGGTTCTCTCCGGGTACTCCGGCTTCCTCCCACAGTCCAAAAACATGACTGTCAGGTTAATTGGTCTTTCTAAATTGTGCATTGTTGTTTGTCCTGTTTGTCTCTGTGTTGCCCTGTGACAGACTGGTGACTGCCTCTCGCCTGGAACGTAGCAGGAGATAGGCACTAGCACTTCCCAACCCCACTAGGGTTAAGGGTGTAAAGAAAATGGATGGATGGGTGGATGGAAATGATTTATAGTCTAACTAAAGCTTAGTATTGCTGCATATAATCAAATTGTCACATATTAAATTTGATAGTGAAAATTTCTTTCTATGCCAATCTTCACTTGCCACCAATCCACCTCAGTTTTTGTTGTCTTACTACAAGAGTTTGTGTGTATCTAAAATCAATCTTGATCAAAAAACTACTCATGCTTATATTCAATTTAGAATCACCTTCTGATCTACATTGGAGAAACCAGAGAAACTGTCGCAGGCATGGGGAAACATGCAACCTCCAAGCAGAAGTTTCTCTCTTTTTTAGGTAAGTAAGTTTCTTTTTTATTCCTACATTACATTTACAATAGTTTTACTATAGACAATCCTGACTAAGTGAACATAAATTAGCTACATTCAAATGTCAAATAAATAGAGTTTTGTTGGAACTTCAGGTGAAAGACTAAGACAAAATAGCCCATAAAGGTGAAAATTTAAGAAACTGGTTTTGCTAAGTAAAAAGCACCACAGGTCTCTTGGCTGCTTTTCTCACTGGCCCTCAAACTGAGGTGAACGGCCATGTGTTGTTGCAGCTGTTCCATGTCTTTCCAGTATGTAATGATGGGTGAACAGGGCTCTGTGAGATGTTCAGTACTTGAAATCCTGCCTTTAACTTCTCTGCAGCTTTCTTCCTTACCTGTCTGCTGTTTTTCTTGGTCTTCATGATTGTGTTTGTTCACAAATGTTCTCTAACCTCTGAACCCTCCACATAACATTTTGATTTGTATTGAGATTTAAATTAAAACCAACTGAACTTTGCTTACTGATAAAAGTATGTAATTTTCCTTCTACTTCACAAGTATGCACCTTTTTTTATGTAAAATCATAACAAAATATGCTAATGTTTGTGGTTAAAAAAAAAAGTTAAAGGGGTGTGAATACTTACACAAGATACTTGGAATGAGACATTCCACAATTATCTGTTTTACCAAATATGGTTTAGCAATGTGAACTTGAAAGCACATGAGTTGAAACACAAGGACAGTGGCCTTTCCCTTTCCATCAGCATCTTCCTGTTGAAGACTAGGCCAAAGATCACAGGTGTCTACATCACGCTTCCTGTCACTGCATGTGTTTCCTTCATCCTCTTTCCAGCGAAACATCACACAAACTCCATGTCTGTGTGACTTGGCTTGGGATTGGATTGCTTTCCTCATTATAATTCACTTTACTCTGCTGGATTTACATTGGACATATATTTGGGATGGATTAAAGTATTTAGATTTTTATTAAACATTTGAAAAAGTGGCTGCTTCTATAAAAAACTAATATTTTTATGTGCCTATACTTTCAAATATAAAACATCTTAAACTCTAATATGCACATGTAAATCCGCCCTTCCCACTCTTTCTACCAATCTGTCCCTTTCTTTCTCTCTCAGCCAGGATATAGGTGTTGTCCAAAGCAAAGGAAGGAAATTCTGTCACTTGGAACAATAGGCCCGTTACTCTATCTATAGACCCAGAGTGGCTGAGAACCACAGAGAGGGAGGCAGCAGAAATTTTCCACTTTGAAAGAAAAACTTGCTAAAAGTACTTATTAGGTTATTTTAAATAGAAACACGTTCATACTGTAGTGAGTGTGTCGGGCTGAGGCCTTTCAAAAATGGATCTTTGTGGAGAGGAGAAGGAAACGCGCACCGTTATTGGACTTCTTTGAGCTGCTTATTTATCTTTGGGTGGATAACAATAATCATATCTTATTTTACCAAAGTGAAAGTGGGTAAGTTTATTCATAACTAAACAAATTAATGCTCTTTAATTTTCTCAGCCCACTTTAGCGCACTGTCAGTCATGGTCTCCGCCTGCAGACTGAAAAGAAAAGATTTGAGGTGTGGATTTCTGTGTCAGGATGTGAGGTGTCAGAGATTATTATGGTTTTTCAACAAAGGCTTAATGATTGTCTTCAACCCCAAAATTTGATCGCAGAGAACAAGAAAGCAGGTGTCTTCTGTTTTGCTTTTTCACCTACAATTAGGATTTAATCGCTGAGGTTTCCCAAGAAACGTAGGGGCAGTGACCTTTGGAGTGGGATTTTCCCGGTCTCTGCGACAGCTGGACCTGAGTCCTACAAAACACACTTCCTGTTTGATAATGGGAAACACACACACTATGATTTTCAGGGGCTTTTTTATGGGAAAAAGGGGAAGTGGGGATGATTTCTTTTAATTTGTTTGCACCATGTTGACAACCTGTTGCAGGTATCCTGTTTGTATTGTTTTGAAGATGACATCATTCCTTTGTTATATTGTTTTCTGTACTGGCATCATTGACACACATAGATGGATTGAATGGAGAAAAAGGAATAATATAAATGTTTATCTGTCTGAATGACATATGCATCCTGTTTTTTGGGGTGGGGGGTCAGATGGAGGGGTCTGGCAGTCCTCGCTTCAGAAAGCTTCATTTCCCAGTCGGATTGTGGATCAACTCTCCCAGGAAACATTTTGCCAAACTGGGACGTCGTTGGCCCAGCGCCATCTCCGTCAAGTCAGTTTAAACTTTTTTTTGCTATCTTCAATTTCCTCATTGTGTGCTTTTTACAGGACATCACTGGCAGTTATCATCAGGGTAGGATCCAGAGCCTGATAAGAATTGTTGAAGGCCCAGCCTGTGTGTTGATGCCATCTTATCTTACTTCCACTGTCATTATATCCTGCCAGCCCTGTTTGTTTCCCCTGTTTTATTTTAGTCCTGGTTGTTTTTCAGTTATAATTCACAGCTGACTCGTCTCCTCCTCCCCCCTCTCCTCCCCCTCGCTCTTTTGTCTCCAGGTCGACTACCAGCTCTGACGCAGCCTCGCTCCACGAGGCCCCCTCTGCTCCGTCCTCTTCCCTTTCCAACTCCACCCCCTCGCTGGCTTCCCCTTCTCCATCTCCTTCTCCTTCTCCGGCCTTCCTCAGGCCCCGGCCGGCTGGCCCCCAGTCTCGGACAAAGCGAATTTCTCAGCTCTTCCTGCGGGGGCGCTCAAATAGCGACCGGGACCGGGCTGTGGGGGAGAGGGAGAGAGAGCTTTGGGCTACCTCTGTCGCCCCCTCAGCCCACCACTACTTGCCCGTTGCCCCCTCCTCGGCCCCCGGCTTGATCAAGATCTATGGGGATGCTTTTGCCAGTGGAGCTAACTATCGCTCCTTGCTGGCCAACATTCACTCCACATCCAGGCAGCTCATTGCTCAGGTCATCACTCGATACACTGAAAGAGAAAGGGAGGAGACAGAAGATGCAGGTATTGGATCCCTCATGTGTACCTCTTCATATCTTATCAAATTGCAACCAGTCGTCAATTACGTGATACACAATGCCTTGCAATAGCACTCACAACCTTTGAACTTTTTTGTTCACTTTATTACCACAAAATTCAACATATTGTATTGGAGCTTTATCCGAAAGATGCTAAGTAGCTCGTAATTAAAAAGTATCAGGAAAAACAATGCATATTTTTTAAATATTTTCACAAATAAAGATCTGCAAAGTTTGGTGAGCATTTGCATTCAGTCCCCCTTTTAGACTGATACACCTAAATAGAACAGTGCAACAAATATCCCTAACTTTGTGTTGCAGATTTTTGCCCGGGTCCCTCTTGAAAATGACATTTGGATTTTCCAAATCATTATAAACAAAACCAGCAGCTCCACAGAAACATGACTGTTTTTTGTTTTGTCTTCTTTCTTTCTTGTATGATCCTCTAGTTATCCAGAAGCACATCCCTGAAGACTTCCTGTTGTGTGATGTCATCGGAAAGCCTGTCCAGCAACCAGATGGAGCTATCAAATGGGAGACAGAGTGCCGGAGAGGTGTTGCCCCATGGGAATGTCCCTTGATGTTGGTGGACATGTGGCGGCCCAAGGATGGATTCGAGCGACGCTTTGAAATTTATAGGAAGGAAGACTATGAAAGAGAGGAAAGAGAAAGAGAGAAGGACCGGGAGAGGGAGGGGGAGAGCCACCAAGGTTTGTCTCTTCATGTACAGTGAGCTGTACCTCTTAATGAAGGACACTGTGGTAAACCTGATAAATGATGTGATTATATTTGGGGTAGCAGGTGTGCGCTGGCGGCGGAGCCGAATGTCGTCTGGCGGTGGGCTGGAGGAGGCTGAACGAGGTCACCGTGGGAGGAACACTGAGCTCCGCAGGAGCATCAGCGACATGAACCTGAGCTTGCGCCGGCGACAGGGCAACCACGTCAGCAACGAGTCTCGTGGTACAGGGAACCGGCCCAACAACGGTGGAGGAGCGCAGGACAGGAAGAACATTGTGAGCATGATCAACCCGCAGCCTGGAGAGGTAATGAGGACAATGCAGTCGGGACGGAATGTGCTCATTTGGAGCTCTAAGTACAGTGATTCTGAGATTTACAAAACAACAACATCCAAAGCATAGGAAAAACAGGATGAGATTTTGGATAACAACAACAGAAAAACCCACAGAACTTAAAAAAAAATAAAAAACTAGTTTAATTCTCAAGAAATGTGTTATTTCTAATATATTGCATTATTTTCAGGTGGTCTGCTGGTTTCTCTTTATGATTCTGTTGTGTTGTGTGATAATTACAAATTTTCAGTTTTTATAAAATGTGATTTTCATCTCATTTTCAATGTATCTAACCATCATGTCTTCTGCTTCTGCCTATTTCCTCAGGTCAGAGCATCGAGAGCTGAGGCAAAGGTTGGATGGACAAATCAGCCAGCAGATGAAGAGAAGCATTACTCCAATTGCGACCTGGAAGTGATGTCACAGAGCCTTATCCTTCCACCCACAGACCGACCCTACTTCCTTTTGCTGCAGGGTTATGATCAGAGCAAGGCAAGACATGCTGACAGATGATATCATACACTGAACAACTCAGAAAGAATTTACAGTTGGATATACCTGCAGTGCCTTGCAAAAGTATTCAGACTTTCTCACATTTTATCACATTGTTTAATGTGATTGACCAAAACAAACAATGCACAGTTGTGAAGTGGGAGGAAAGGGATACATTATTTCCATAAGTCAGAAATAATGTATCCCTGGTTCAACTCTTTGTAGATTAACCTTTTGCAGCAATTACAGGTACAAACCTGTCCAAAGGTCTGTCTCTGGTGGAGACAGACCTTTGTGTCTGTCTCAAAATGTCTTTCCACATCGAAAGACATTTTTGTCCTCAGCTCAGTTAGATTGGACAGGAGAAGCATCTGTGGGCAGCAATTTTCAAGTGTTGCTTCATATTCTAGATTGGACTTACATCTGGTTTTATTCTGTATTTACAGTTCAGACTTGATAAGATTCTTACTGAAGAAAGGCATTCAAACAGCATGATGCTACCACCACCATGTTTCACCATGGTGTGCAGGGCTGTTTTTTCCTCCACATATAGGAGGGATTCCACGTCCATGCAAAAGAAAAAAATTTTAAAATTTTGGTCTCATCTGACCAGAGGATCTTTTTTTTCAACATGCTATGTCCCACATGAGGCTTTTAGCAAATCGAATCCTGACTTAAGCAAATTTCTGTCTGACCTGTGTTACTCCTGGGTCTTCACGATGCTGTTTGTTCACTAATGTTGTCTGAAAACACTTCAGAGGTCTTCGGGTGTGTAAATTCTGCCTTAAACTTAACTGTTTACTAGTTAGGTTTAAGGCAATTGATTGCACAACATTTTATTAAGGGATATTAGATCAAACAGGAGTAAATGTATAAAAAAGTCACACTTCAGATTTTTATTGGTTAAAGCTTTGGAAAGCTTTCTAATATTTCTGTTCCCCTTCATATTTTTGTTGTGCCATTAGAGGTCTGATAAAATACATTGAAGTTATGGTTATGATATGGCAAAATGTGAAAACAAGTCAGGGCGTCGGAATACTTTTGCAATGCACCGAATAGCGATGTGGTCTGATGTGCACATATGTAAATGAGGGGGAGCGGAGCTGTGCAGAAGAACGTGCATGCACACACCCGGTGCATGACATCATACCTGCATGTCTGTAATCGCCACATACCATCGGGGTTTCCATCCCTTTACAGCCTTCTCTTGTTTAGAATCCGGCACAAAACAGCAAAAAGCCTGCACAATAACCCCCTGTGTGCACTCCACCTCAAACAATGATGTCACACAGGTGTCTACTATAACGACCTGTGACACACTTCAGTCTTTATCAACTGCCTTCTGTGTAACTTAACATCTGATGTAAACTATGGCTCTCAGCAGATAACAGACCTCCCTGAGCCTCCTCTGTGTGTGTTTTGTGTAGGATTTTGTTTTGTACATCATGGCGGGATTTACACACGTGTTTGGGAGAAAGCCTACAGTGAAGGAGAGAGAGAAAGACAGAGAGAGAGAGAGGAAGGGGAAGAGACCCCTGAAAGTGGACACGTTCCTTTCTGCTCCTGATATTTTGGTCAGGCACTTACTGGTCAGGAGAGACGCTGCTGTTCCAGAGACGCCCAAAGGACACGGTACCTAAAACACATCAGTAATAAAGCATTCAGAATAAAACCATAATTATCGCAAGGTTTGGTCAAATCCAATCCACAATATTATTTTCTTCCACCCCAGCTCTAATGCGACCCTTCAGAGGAGGTGCAGTCACTCACAATGGAGTAACAGTGTACAGGGAGACGGTCCTAAAGCCTGGAGACGTGGTTGGTCTGGGGGACCACTTCCTTTTCCTCTACAGAGACCCTCGTGTGACTCCTGCCCCACCGCTCGCATTGACGCTGCCGTGGCAGACGGACACCTCCACCCCCTGCTGTCCTTCAGGGCTGGTGGACAGACAGGAGGCCCTGAGACATTATCTGGGCTCCACTGAGGCACTTCTGAAATTTCACTCTCGTCATGCAGATGTCTTGTTACAGGTGAAATATGCAGACAACATACTTTACTCTTATTGGCACCTCTGAATTCGCGCATACTGAGACTACTCCATGTTTCACAGTAGAGACAGGGTACTCTTTTTGGTTTGCTTCGTTCTTTTATCTATGGACATAGAGCTTATGTGCCTTGTCAAAAAGCTTCAGTTTTGTCTCATCTGTCTATAGGACAGTATCATGGAAGCTGCGTGGCTTGTCAATATGAATTGTGGCAAATTCAGTCTGGCTTATTTATGGTTTTCTTTCTTGGTTGTCTCCCATGACGTCCACCTTGTCTCAATCAATAACTGAAGGTGCCGTCTAACACTGATGAACTATGACCTTGGAGCTCATCTTTAATTCGTTTGGAGGTTGTTATGATTTTAAATGGATAATTCTGAGCAAATTTTTACTGAAATAACCAGTTTCAAGTTATTTCAATAAAGGTTGTCGGCTTATTAGTTACTAAAATAGGGGCTAAATACTGTATTGCAGAAGATTTTACATTGAACAATTTTTGAGAAATCTTATCTTTATATTGAGTATTTTTATAAAATGGAAGGGAAATTTCAATTTGAGATATAGTTTGTTTAGGTTATTACTTATTTCCAATTATTTTCAAAATAATTTAAACTTATGTTTCTTTTTTCTTTCAGAATTTTTGAAAATATATACATAGTATATGTGACATGAAAGAGAGCCACATTTTCCTTAGCCACTCATGGAAATAGAAAACCAAAGGAGCATAATGTTTGAGGTCCTGTCCACACCAACATATAGTTTGCAAAACTGAAATTTTGTCAGTCCCATCCTTATGTAAACTGAATTTTTGATGAAAAAAATATTTTATGTTTAAAGTTAGATGCATCCATGTAGTGAATAACTATAGATTATTAAAAACAATAATGTAGAGGCCAATTTTGCACATATGCCTCCTGCTTTAAACCAAAAACACAATGGAGCCATTTTCTGGTATGATTCATATCTGTCTCAGTTTATCGTCGCTCAAAAATTGTAAACTGGAGAAATAATATGACTGAGAGAAAAGGGTGAACCAGGTCAAAGAAACAACTACAATTTTGCTTCGGAGAAACCTTTGAAGTCTGTAACCTAGCTCTGTTTGGCTATTCTCACAGACTTCTTCCTTTAAATTTTGATGCAGCTGATGTCCATATTGTTGCCGCCTACTGTCTGGCACTAATTATTAATTGCAGCATTTTCCATTTGAATTTCAACAAAAACAGTTTTTTACTTTTTTAAAACAAGAGAAAAAACATAATTCATCTATTACATATACTCAGGCTTGTGAGGGGGCGCGTGCTTATCTCCTGCAGGAATTGGGTGAGAGAAGGGGGAAAAAAATCAATTAAAAATATCTAAAAATATCTAAAGCAGTCAGTAGCTGTAAAGTCAACACAGGCTTCAAGTAAAGAAGATGTTGGAAATTGGTTACGTGTCCTAACTTGCCCATTTTTATAGACGGTGGTTAAAGTTTAAAACAAACAGAGCTGTAATAAACAAGATGCATGTTTATCTTACCACCACACAACATAAAATGGATGCTAAGGAGGGTAAAACAATCCTGTAGGTCATCGGTTGGGTATGTTGGGGTCTCCAAGTCTTTATAACAGCCTTGTATCTTTGGCTGATATCTAGATCTTTACAAGGGTTTCTAATAATTTTGGAGCAAGTTATAAACTCTGGAAGCATAAAATTTATGGGTTTTTTTTTCTTCTTTTTTTCAGGAGATAATTTCCAAAAACTCCTCTCCAGACTCTGGTGGTGGACCTTTAGCTCCTGCCTATCTGCTGTCCATCATGATAGATCATGCCTCCAAACATCTGGACCCTGCTCTGACACCGCAGATATTACTCAAATCAGCCAACCTAATTAAAGAAATTGTGTGGGTAAGCAAAACGAACAAAAACAACAGACTTTTGTGTAAACCAAGCATTGGAGTTGAAAATACAGCTTTCATCAAGCTACTATTTAATTCTAAGTGGAATGCAAAAGTATTGGCTCCCTTGAAGCCTTATCTCATTATATCACACAAAATCTACAAACACAAAAAAGTGCATAACTGTGAAGTGGAAGAAAAACATTTTCAAATACTTTTTAAAACCTAAATCTGAAAAATGCTGCGTCTATTTGTATTCTGCCCCCTTTATTCTGATGCCCCTGAAAAAGAACTTTATATCTGCTTTCAAAAATAACCTAACAAGTAAATATATTACACCAATGTGTAATTTTACCTCATTTGTGTTTCTAAAAATATAAAAATTAGGCTTATTTAATAAAACAGTATGTCAAGATTTGAAACACATTGCATGGCAATATTACAAATTTACCAATAAATGGATATCCATCTAAACTGGACCAGAAGGAGGAATTAATTAGATAAGAAGCCAAGAGGCCCATGGAGACTCTGGAGGAGCTGCAGAGATCCACAGCTCATGTGGAGGAATTCATTGACAGGAGAGCTAGTAGTAATTTACTCAAAAAAAATCTCATCAAAACAAAGTAATTTTTTAAAGAAAAACAAAAAAGTATCTTTGTAGCCATGTAGGGGACACAGCAAACACACAGAAGATCAATATAACTACGTATTTAAATAATTATATACAGCTCTGGAAAAATAAAGAGACCACTTCGTTACACCTCATTAAAAGCTTCCTTGTTATTCCACCAAATATTGATTTCTAAACTCTTCCTGAGTTAAAACATTAGTGTTGTTATTTCTAAACAAATATCAACTTGTTTTCTTTTCATTATTTGAGGTCTGAAAGCACTGCATCTTTTTCACTATTTTGACCGTTTCTCATTTTCTGCTAATAAATACTAAAGTTTTGCTTGGAATTTCAGAGACATGTCAGTAGTTCATAGAATAAAGTAGCAAAGTTAATTTTACTCAAACATATACCTATAAAAAGTAAAATCAGAGAACCTGATCATTTTTAGTGGTCTCTTAATTTTTTTCCAGAGCTGTTTGTAGAAAAACTAACAATCATCATGCCCATCATTCATATGGTGACTCATGGTGGTGGCAGCATCCTGCTGTGGGGGTGTTCTGCAGAAACGGGAAAACCATCTAGAGATTGCAAGAGTTGAGGCGAGAGCAGTCCTTCACATTCCAGCATGACAATGACCCTGGACATAAACCCATAAACTCATAAAAATTAATTTGAAAATTCTTTGTTTTTAGATGTGTAAGATTTTTATTTTAAGCGTGGAAACAGCAGCCTAATTTTTTTGTCTCATTTTTCAATAATGTGCTACGTTGTGATTCCGAAAGAGACACCGGTGGTGTTGAGCTCCAAACCTTCCTGCTTTTGCAAATGTGCAACACATTTTGTTGGTCAATCGCACCAAATCTTGAAAGAAATTGAAGTTTATAAAACCTGAAAAAGTTCAACAGCTGTGAATACTGGGCTGTAAGACACTGTTTTCATGTTTAACTCCATAATGTAGTTTCATTTTTGAAAGAAATGAGTTGACTGCCAACCATAGAAGAATGTGGTAATTTGTAATTTGAAATGAAAAAAAAAAAAAGATAAAGTAAGTTCATAATACCCCAAGTGTTTAGGAGTGTCTCTGTTTGGAACAAATTAACTTTTTTAGGATACAGTTTCATGACACCATGACCCAGACAGCACTCAAACAAAGTTGGCAGGAAAAACATCAGGTAAGACGAGTGAGACAACCACATTCAGTCAGACAGAGAAACCAGCAGACAGACAAATGCCCTCCGTTGTGGCCTGCTGGGTAGCGAGGATGAGCTGATGTCACTTCCCCTGCTGCTGGAAAATGTGCCGTAATTGTCCTGGCTTCAGAACTAGACTCTGCAACCCCCTCTCCCCCTTCCTACCACACACTAAGACGCCTCTTCAACTCTCTCTGCAGGATAACATTAAGGAATTCGGGGATAAGCATCCCACGCAAAAGTAAGAACATTTTTGTCCTACGTAATGTTTCCTCTGTTTAGAGATCTCCTGCTTTTGTTTTCATAATACATGATTGTGTTGGTGCTGTTATGTCTTTGGGACATTTTTCTAACATGATGAAGGCCTTTTAAAACACATCAGTCGGACAGTTTCTCAGATATAGCTGGGTAAAAATAACCCTCTATTTTTAGTCATCTCGGAGAATGTGCACAATAACATAACTTTGGAGTTACCTAAATATCTTGTGCAGTTCGCCAGACCAGGAAGGGGAGATAAACACTCCAAATGTTCAGCAGCTGTCATCTGATTTGCGACCCCTCATGTTCTGGATGTCAAATGCCACAGAGCTCCTTAACTTCTTTCAAGTCAAAGTTGAAACAATGGAGAAAGAGTGGGAATTTGAAGGTAACAATGATTTGAAAAATGTGGAAATTACTTACTGAGGGGGGGTTTACAGTTCAAATTAGCAAAAGAGCCAGCACAGAAATGAAAGCTGCTGATCGGCCTCTAATTGTTCTTGCTGATTGTTTCTTGGAAAGCCCCTGGGGATCCGGTTTTGACAGCCGACATGGACACCTGTTCAGAGGCTCTTGCCCAGCTGGATGATGTCATAATGCACACCTTCCAGCAGTGTGTGTATCATCTCACCAAGGTAAATCAAAATACAATAATAAAGCTTGCCTCATTCTTTTATATCTAAACTTTGCAAGTAAACAGCTAAGTGGCTCGATAAAGACATAACTGGCTGACCTGATGTTATGGCAACTTCAGGTCAGCCAGTTCTTGTCCTTATTTGGTCCAGAAAATATGTTGAAAATATTCAGATGTTTTCTCCAAAGTTAGCCAAATATGTTGAAAGTCAAGCCTGCTAGCCTTTTTGATCAATGACAAGAACGTCTAACTACATTAGACATCAGTAGACGTCTTCAGGTGTTGAATTTTTTACTTTTCAAATGCATGTTTTCTTTTGGTGGAAGGCAAAATTATATTTTACAATCTTTCTGCAAGATTTTACTGGGCAGAATGAGTCAGCTGTAAAGGATCCCAAAATTGTTGTCCAACGCCCTATTAGGAATTTCCTGCCATCATCCCAGTTTTTCATGTCCATTGTGTGCTGAGGAGTTGAAATGAATCAAAATCTATCAAACCAGAGAAGGTGACAAAAAAAACCTTCTCACTCTTTAAACCATACCACAATGAAGGCGTCACCAGACCAACAAGTAATTAGGGGACAATGAGGACTTTGCAAAATTTTTTTACATGTCTCCAAAATCATTGAAAAGACAGCAGCACTGAAATTCCCACTGTCTACAGCAACATAAACAAACAAAATGAGCACATTTGTTTTCATTGTTGCAATGAAAGCAAATGATGTATTTGAGGCATTTTACATCCAACTTACACAAGACTGGTGTTACTTTGCTCATTTATCTAAATTAAACAAGTTCTTTGGGCTCAAGGTAAAATCACCCCAATTTATGTCTCTTTTTGGAGCAGTGCAATGCCAATTCGTCCCTGCTTCATGTTCCACAGAAAAATTCACGAATAAGAATTTAGTGAATACTGAACCGCAAATAGGCGGGGTCCGCTCTACATCCTTTGTAGTTAAGTACTTATCTATAATTTAATTGTCTTGTTTATTGTTTTTCAAGGAGTTTTTTTTACTACACCAAATTTCTAGTCATTGTGGTTCTGATCCCTTTTTGGCCAGACGGCCAACTCAATTAAATGTTAGTGGTCTCCAACTGGTAGACGTCGTTTATTGGAGTCACAGACTTACAGCAGACTATGATCAGATTGTAGATAGCTATATCATCGACTGGCAGAGACAATCTGACAACTGTGCAAAACAATGCATATATAGAACTCATGGAAAGCCAAACTACATCAATACAATTTTTTATTTTTTTTATTTATTTCACCTCTCTACAAAATAACTTACATTTTTGTCTTGCCTGTCCACAAAGACCCTGTACTCGCTCCTGCCAGCCCTCCTGGACACCAACCCATTTTCCAGTGATGAGAAGGAGAAGGACGGCGCTCGGGGGGCTGAGGGAGATGAGAATAAAGGAGAAGAGGGAGCTGTGGACGACGTGTCCGTCTTGCCTCCAAAGGTCGCCGGACTGGTGGAAGTGTATCGTTGCTCCTTGATGCTGTCTCGAGAAGCGTGTCTGTCTCCGCCGCTCACCTCCCAAACGTTTGGTTACCTCTTCTTCTTCACCAACACTTCCTTGCTGAATACTTTGCTGGAGAGAGGTAAGACAGCACTGGGTCAACTATTTTGGGGGTTTGTTGTGGGAAATAAAAGTTACAAAATATTTGTTGTGTTTTTTTTCCTCTTTTGCATCTTCTTTTTTCTTTCTAGATGGGTTATTTTCATGGTCCAGAGCGGTCCAGATCCGAACAAATCTGGATTTGGTCCTAGATTGGCTGCAGGGTGCGGGGTTAGGAGACATAGCCTCAGAGTTTATGAAGAAACTCTCAGTTACGGTCAACTTTCTATGTATTCCCAAAACACGACTTATTCAGGTAATATTATCTTCTTATCGCTATTTAAGCCAAAGTCCATAAAATTGTTGTTTCTTCATCAGTTCCCTTGTTCATCCTGAGCCCAGATTTAAATGACTAAACAAGTTTACCTTCATACTAATACTAAACAGGATAAGGCCTTCAGGTCAGTGACTTCATGGCATTACGGCATTCAGAGCAACAGCTGCACAAAACTACGTCTGAGACTGTTGTTCCTGGTAGATTACAGTGAGCAAGAAAGCTGTCGTAACAGCACATTGAAACTCAATCACTCATTACTTTCCCTACCTTTACAGTAAGTATGAAGGTAGTCGGCTGAACAAAACTGAAGGTCTTTCTGTTTAAAATTGGTTTCTTAGCCCTTTTTTTAAATCAAATTAACCACCTCCTGCTTTTTGCTTGAAACACTTGAAAAAAAGAAACCCTTAAGTTTTTCATTTTGTTTAGTCTGTTTTGCATGCAAGAGTTTGCAAATTGTCAAGCCAAAAGCTCACAACAGATTTATATTCACTCTCTCTACTCTGTTTGTAGCCCAGGTAGTTTCTCCTGTAACTCAAAATGAGACATGTTTGTATCGGCCCCAGCAAGTGTCTGGTTTGGCACAAGTGCTGCACCACTTGTAGCACTGAAGCATGTACGCGTCTCCTCATAGATCTCAAAATAAAAATATTACCCTTTAATTAAGTGTAACACTGGCTCTTTAACGTCTCGTCCTCCAGTCCTCTTGGACCAGTCTGAAAGAGGAGCATGAACTGCTAAGTCATCCCCAGCTGCACCACCTGCTCACCCATTACAAGCTGGGACCGACCCGAGCTCCTCCCGCATCCTGGGCTCCTCCACCCGGCACAGACCTGAACGGAGGTACAACTTAATAAATAAAACCATTAAAGGTTTATCCTGACAGTGACTTGCAAAAGTATTCATGCCCTTAAATTTTTGTCACATTACACATTGATCAATTTTCAAGTTTTTCGATTCCCAATTAGATTAAGGTCTGGACTATGACCGGGCCATTTTAACATATGAACACGCCTTTCAACTTGGTACTGGATTATATCTTACGGGTCATTGTCCACCTTCCAAGGTGGAACACCACACCAGTTTCTATTCCCCCCCTCTAAGTGGTTTTCTTCCATGATTATCCTGTGTTTACCTACATACATCATTATATATACAGTACTGCTTCCAAAAACAGTCTCCACAGCATGAAGCTGCCACCACCATGTTTTGTGATGGGAAAGAAATGTTCAGGGTGATGTGCGTTGTTAGATTTCCAAATGACAAAGTTTTAATGTTATGTCATTAGCAGCTTCCTTCACGATTGTTGGATTCCCTTAATTGCTTTTGTCCAACTGCAAACAGGACTTCATTTATTTTACAATTGCTCTTTTTTTAATTTTTGAAAAGCATATGTCATATTTCTTTTACATTACAATTATCTGTTACTTTATTTTTAAAAAGCTATAGAAACACCAATTTGTGTGGTTGTGGCATGACAAAATAGGATAAAAGGTTTTGCTGGGTGCTTGTAAACACACTTCCGCAACTCAATTATTCCTAATACCTTTTATTTTCTTTTAGACATATTTGAGAGCTTCCTAGACCACCCTCCTCTCATCCTGCCGAACGAGACGCCACGCCTCGACCTCTCCCAGCCAATCCCAAGCCCTGAGCTCCAAAAGGAAGTCACGCGCCTCCGCACCTTCCTGTGGGGACTCGATCAGGACGAGCTCCCCGCAAATCAGAGGACGCGGCTTTGAAAGAGCACATATCAGCAGAATGAAAGAAACCGGAAATGATTTCTGCATTTAATTGCATAGCAGTCGTTCTTCATCTGATCCTAATTTCATTTCAGTTATTCCTTTTTAATATTTTTGACAAATCAGTTATCCTGTCTTTGTTGAGTCTTTGTGGAATTTGTTTTAAAGCAGGGAGAGAACATCCAAAAATTGTTGGGCTTCACTTCACTCTTTTTCTTGGCTTCTTTGCGTATTTTCAAATGAGTTGTTTTTAATAAAATGCTGAATTCTGGTCTAAGAGACTTACAGTTTCCGTTTGGTCTTTGTTCCCCACAGCAGGGCCCCTGGGGCTTGGCATGCTCCTCTGCTCCCACGCCATAAAAAGAAACCTAAACATTCCACAAGGTGGCGATGCAGGACTCACTCCCCTTTGACGTTAAATGATGAGTGTGTGGAACTGCCTGACTAAGGAGCTGACACAAGTACATTATCATCCACTCCAGAGTAACCGTCTCATTTTCTGTAATAAAGGTAGCAATTTACGCTGGGTCGTGACTCAGGCAAGTAAATGAGACTAAGATGACCACACACAAAAGTTACCTTTCCTAAAGTTCGCTGTCCTAAAGGTTAAATCCTTGTGACTTAAAAGCCGGGAAAGGTTTAATTTCCCCTACAGTTGATGAGACACACTGATAAGAAGGGCTTCCAGTTTCTGGTATCTGATACGGTGGTAAAAACTCCAGAAAAAGGTCATCTAATTTATCACAGAGAGCAGCCAGCTCTCATGCGCACCAGCCAGGTGAAATCACCATTCAGTGAGTAAGTTGAGCTTGTTTGTCACAATTTTGCAACATCCAGTCAGTTTCACCGTCTAGTCAGCCAGATGTCCAATAAAAACAATTCCTCACTTTTCTTTTTTCTCTTGAGACAGAAGCTCTCTGACGTCTAAGAAAACTCCAGTTGTCGTGCTACTCTCTTGGTGCGCAGCCAGATAGCTTCCTTTCTTCCGGTCAGCTTCTAAGAGTTCCCTTACGGTAACAAAGCTGAAAAACAAAACACAAATCCCGTGAGAGAGACCCCCGGCTTACATCATCTCCCTGATGTATCCGGTTCTCTCTCGAGATGACACGAAAAACAAAAAACCACGGTAACAGATTGTGAATCATGTATAGAGCCATCTCTGTGGTTAGGATTTATCAATTAAGTGATTGTAATCACTCTCACTTGAGATTCGGTGTGGTGTATGAGTGAGAGTGTGTTTGTGTGCTAATTTCAGCTTCCCAGTAATGTCATGCAGACACAGTCTGTGGCTATAATTAAACACAGATGGGGTTCAGCTTGGTATAGATCCATGCCATGGATGTGTGACATTACTGTACGATGTAATGACTGCTGTATGCCATTCTGTTGTGATACACTACAGTGTGAATCTGTGACCAGGATGGTTCAGCAAGCATTTGACACACACACACACGTAGTTGTCTGTGTTTTACAGATACATAAATTTGTTGGGCACACCGTCGTAAAAAAATTACAAAGTATTAAAATCCCACTTTAAGATGTTTTCTTTAAATAAGATTATTTCTGTCATTTTTTATTAATACTTTCCACTTTAAGTTAATCAAAGCACAAGAACTCTAATTCATAGTATACTACTTGATGCCCATTTCTCTTAGCCATTCGTAAACATGAGAAAGACAAACAAACATGCAACGTCAAGTTAGACAGACATTTCAATAAGTGAATCTGTTTCCTATAGATGTTAATATTACTTAATACACCAGGCTATTTCTGTGTAAGTCTACAAGTCCAGAGAAGGACTCGAGTTTATTTTGCTACAAACTCAGTCAGGAGGACGGCACGGTCAGGGGTCGAGTCTCAAAAATCAATTAGAACCGGGATTAGTTCTTAAATTCTCCCAGGATTGTTCAGATTTTTAAATTTTGATTCTTAGTTTTGATATTCAGATTCCTGATGTAACAATGAAGAAGAATCAGCTGGAAGTGTGGCTTCACTTTACTAAAAGAACCGAGCAGTCGGCTCAGCGTAACATTTGCAACAGGAATATTTTGTACAAAGGAGGGAGCACGACCAACCTGCTACTACACCTCCAGCCTTGTGGTGTAGGATTAATTAGAGTGCTTGTCTTTGATGCAGTGATCCTCTGCTTCTTCCTGTGGCTGGACCCGCCAGCCTACCTGACTGCAGTCACAATCAGGAACAAAAAATCAGAAAGTTTTCACAAACTGAAATTGAAAATTGCTAGCATTAGCCAGGCAGCTGAAAAGACTCGCCGTTCATGATTTCATATTGTACCTAGTGCTAACCTGGACTAGGTTTTACAAGTTATTCTTTGTTTGCTTTTCTGCACCATCAATGGGAGCTTAATTACACGTTTTTGGTGCCTGCAGCATCAGATAATAGATGTAAAAGTGTTTTCATCAGATAAAGCTCTTGCGAAAGTGAACCCACATAAAAAGAAGATTAAAAACATGAATATCAAGTACATGTTTGATATTATATAATAGTTGGAAGTAATGATGTGAAAAAAAAAGTAAAATGAATTGAGAAGTTGGGACTTTTTTAATCCAGAAACAACTCTGGTTAGCTAACTCATTAAAGGCATGTAGACTTTTTTGAGCCCATCTCTACTGTATATAGAATCTAAATCAAGAATCATTTGGAACCAGAATCAAAACATTGAACTGGAATATGAACCAGGATCATTCAACTTTAAACAATGTCTAACCCTAGGTAAGGGAGCTAAAAAGAAATACCTAAAACTCGCTTTTTGAGAAAAGAATGGGACGTTTGTAATGTAAGCATGTGGTGTATGATAAACTTTAATGGAACCGATCAAGTTTTAACAACAAACAGTGATGAAAATGTGGAAAAGCATCTTATTTTGGAACATTGGGGTATATGTGATGCTGTGGGTTACTTCTCCTGCATAGTGCATTTCATTAACTCTTAAAATGTGTCTTAACTGGATCATTTAGTTGGACAATGAACCAGAATGTATGACCAAATCAACAAGAAATAGTTTACCAGACACAAAATCAAAGTCAGTGGTCATCTCAGACCCAACGGTTAAATCATGAGTAAAAGTTGTGGGATTGGCTGAAAAGAGAGGAATGTGGGTGATCCAATGATATTGCACAAAGATGAATGGTCCAGGATCCCTTTCTCTGTATGTTTCAATCTTGGGAAATGTCACAGGGGACTACATTTGTTTTGGGGAAAAATTATAATTTCTCAACATGGGATTTTCAGTTTTAAATTTGCTAAAATGAAAAGTTGGATTTTTCTAAACACTTTCAGAATGAGATTATGCTTCCACAATAAAACATAATTTTTTTAAAGACTAAATTTGTTTGGAAATGTCTGACAAAGCAACAAAGTCATACACACTTTCACCCTGATCTGTACAATCACACACAGACCTTTTTTTTTTTAACCCAGGTGCAGAGTTCCACACCTGTTGCAGCCGTTCTCTGTAATTAGCCCAGTAGAATTACCTCTGGTCCATAAAGGGAAGGGCTGAAGACAATGGCCCACTTATTCAGCCCCCTATCATCTCCTTCTCTCTCCTTGCTGCGGAGTAATGAAAGATCCAGCCCCTTCTTCAAAGAGATGGAGTTTCCTACAAAAACAGCTGAGTCAGAGGAGAAACGAGGGAAGGATGAAAAGAAAAGGAGAACAGTAGGGAAGCGAACGTGGTAATGCAACGCTGCTGGTGTGAGGCCCAGTGGACCACAGTGATTGTGTTCGTTCTAGCGCACGCGGGAGTCATTTTCAGGAACCAGAAAGAAGGCCCATGGCTCTTACACTGAAACAGCTACAACCTGGCAGGGCTTTAAGTTTCTGATCTGGCAACATTTTACCTGAGCCTTGCGTCATTAGCCTTGAGGGTTCTTTTCACGTTACACGTCATGGGAGGATAAAGGTCAGAATGTGATGCTTAGAACAATTGTTCTCACAAAGTTAAAACCTCCTCAGTAGGTGCCCAGTTTTCCAAAAACCAATATACCCACTGACTTTAAGGCAGCAGCGTAACAGCTCTTGGCATTTTTAGTTTTATTAAAGAAGAAAAAATAGCTCTTTGGCACTATTTGTTTCATTGTGTGACCCAGTAATACTTAGAAAGACCAAAGTGATTTTTGTCTTGCTATTTTTGGACGTTTGATGCTTGTTAGCTAATTGTTAATCAACTTGTATAACCTTCAATTAATTGGGCTGGCAGGTGGTACAGCCGAGTGTCCACAGACCTGGAGGTTCCTGGTTCGATCCTTGTTCCCTTTCTCCTTAGTATAGCTATGAGTTGGATGAGCATCAGGTGTAAAACGTCTACCAAGTCCATGTGCACACAGCTGTTAAGTGGGGTAGACTGCTGTGCTGTGGCAGCCTCATAGTGAGAGGTGCCAAAAGAACCATAACAACAATTTGTAAATAATTACCAAAACAAGTCAACAATATTTCTTCTGAATACTACTAAAAGCTGACCAGAAGTACCAACAGTAGTATTTGTAACTATGTTTGAGAACCATGGAGTTAAGAAGAAGCAACTGTTTTGAGTTTTTCCACCAAGCAGCTGTGGTGCTCTTACCAGAACTGGTACAGCAGCCAGTTTTTAACTGGTTCCATGAAAGAAACTAGGTTTTCCACAATCCATTTGCCAAATCTGAGCCACTTTATTTTGTCAGCATAAACATTTCATCCAGTAACTAATCCTCCCACCAGAAAACGTCTCCCAGTCCAGGCCAATTGATGCTTCAGTTCCAACCTGAATGAGGTAATAATTCAGTTGTGTTGCAGCAGGAATTAAATTAAGCTGGCCTGGGCACTAGCTCTCGAGGAATTGAGTTGTCATCCAACTCAGCTGATGTTTGATCTTATCGGTTTAACCATGTGGCTTGAACTTGCCCTTGGAATTTGACCTTTCATTTCCATAGACTCGCTGCTTACGTCTGTGAAGCTCTCTGACATCAGAACGGAAGAAATCTTGCTAACTGGCTAATCGTACACTTCCTAGGTAGAAGTAGGTTACCTCATATTTCCTAAGAGCTGCTACTGATTGCTTCGTGTGCCTATTTGCGTCTGTTTTTCAAAGTGTTTATTTTGAGTGTAAAAATTTAATTTCTATAAAAGCAGGAGCCCAGGACGAATTAATTAACCAGGACCTGGGAAACCTATGGAGTTATTGTTGCTCTAAAAGTTTTCCGCAGTAACAGAAATAACACCAGCTGAAAGTATCCTACATCCAGCAATATTTAGGAACTTAATAAGGAACAGCGTTTATGGATTTAGTGGAAAATAGTGACTTAATAAATGTGGGAAGATGAGAGGCAATGATGTCTTGTTATTCTGATTGCTAATATTTCTTTTAATATTGCACCTTTGGCTTTTTTCAGTTTTTTGTATAAAAAAATTACATTAACTCATGAGTTTTAAACATTGCAACTACAATAATTTGATTGCTTATTCTCTCTAAGCAAAGACTAATACTGTTTAACACTGGACCAGCTTGGTGAAAAAACCTTTTTTAAGAAATAAGATGAGAAAGAGTGAGCATATAAATCTAATCCTGTGTTACTCTGGAATGTGGTTTTTCCTTTTGGGTCTCAGAACCTGGCTTTTTGAGACACATTCACAAGAGAGTCAGCTTCAAACAACGTGAGAGTGGAATATATTGTGCGGGTTGACTCCGCACAATGTTAAGGCCAGGAAGGAAATAAGGGAACAGGGGGAATCTCTGACAGAAAGACAGACTGGGGGTGTAAGAATGAGGCTTGAGATGACTGCAGAGAAGGTCAGAGGTGCCTTGGGGGAAATCAGTCTACGTCTGACAGACTGTAGCTGTGGCTGACACGGACAGCAGAGCCTCAGTGAGGTGACTGAAAGGCCAAGAGAAAGGCCGTGGTGATTTCTCAAGGGACGGATTTGTTTTCTCGCGGTTACATCACCCAAGCGAGAAACGTAAACATAAACATGCCGACTTTTTTTTTAACACGCACACCGACACACAAACTTTCTGAGACGTACGCAAAGACATAAAAGAACCCCTGTGAGGTCAGGCCGACTGCGCTGGGGCATCCTAAGCTTCACAGTCTCACTGGCTGCTACCACAACCACCACTAACCACTGTACCTTACCGTGCCCTGCCCCGGCCTTGTCTCCACTGGCGGCTGTCTGTCCTGACCTGCGGCTGCTGCTGGTTCCCTGTGGCAACGGGGCATGTATGTGTGTGCTGTTCAGTTTGGGAGAGAGCCAGTGGCATCACTTTGGAACCAGCACTCTTTTTCCTCATCTGCCTTCTCCCCTCATCTTCCATCCTGTTCTTGCTCAGTGTGCTTCTCCCCAGCTTGGGGGCTTTGCGGGCCTGTGGGTAGGGGCCTTATTCCATCAGCCTGGGGCTTCTGTCAGAGGCTTGTTCCATTTTGCGTCATGGTGTTGACTGAGCGGACCCCACACTTAACTCCCATAGAGCTGCTGGGGTTGGGCGGCAGGGCAGCCGGCGCTGGGCTAACGCAGCCCCGTGTTCAGCGCGGTAATCTGATGGTCGTGTTTATTTTATGTAGCTCTCCTTTGATGGAGCAGAGAAAGTCTTTGGGCTTTTTGTTTCAGCACTTTCATTGCCAGGTCAGAGGTGCTCGCCGTGGTTACGCTCAGGAAGAATAATATTTGCCCTTATATTCATTCCAAACAGGCTTTTTTCCATATTAGTGTCAGAGATACTCTCCGGGTTTCTGCCTTCCACTGATTCGGCACATTGAAGATGGAGGGTGAGGATGGGGAGTCGCTGTACCTCAAAAGTATTGCACCCTGGAGGAAACAGGAGCTCTTCAACAGGTTGTCCCTAAAACCTGTTTCTGCACCCCCAATTGAACCCTGTAACAGTAAGGTGAGGCCCTGAGAGAAAGTCCCAGTAGTGAAGGAAAACACACGCATAAACACATAAAAACGCTCTCCCTCCTGCTTGGCTGCCTCAGGCTCCACCTCAGCTGTCGGTCGTCCAAACTTCCCAGGGGTTCGCTTTACAAAAAAAAAAAAAAAAAAATTAAACATCCATCCTGTCTGCCCAGGCCTTTCACTACTTCAACTCAAAGCTTAGCTCACACACCCACCTATGTGCCTTATGTCAGCTGTTTCAGATGGGTCGAAAAGCCAAGAAACCGCACTGGGTCGTTATATGAGGCTTCGACCAAAATATACAAAACAGAGGGAGTCACCAGATTCACTGGATCCAGTTCTAAGCTTAGTTCCTTTCTGCACAAACACGCTGTAAAGAGCGACTGGGTTCACACACTCTAGCCTTCACCTCATTGTTCCGCACTTACCGTTTATCCATTAAGCTTTACAATGCTGACCTGACCCTGTTCCTTTGAAGATTAATTAATAAATACTTTTGGGAAAAAGAAGCCCAGACTGTGGCTTGAAGTTGTGTTTATCTGTCTCAATTTTGTTGTTATAATTGGCCAACTTTTGCCCTGCAATAGTAATACGACAGGAATGAATCAATGTCATTCAAGATAAGACACCCCGGGGAGTTTTATGTGGATAATGTTTCATTTCCCTCTCAGTTGTTCATTATTTATGATTTGAACACAGAGGAGACTTGGCTCAGTCCAGATGTGAACAATGGGCAAACATTCACACACGGGTTGCATAAACAGAAACCAGATCACCATCAACCGTCTTCTCTTATCTTGAGTATGATGTTAAATATCGATAATATCCCATTATCCCCTTTCTGTCTTAAAACACTAGGCTATTTTCTGGCCTCTCATGTGACTGTGAGGTATTCGCTTGCTAACATGTGAAAGAACCACTGATGTAATCTGGGAGAAACAAGAAGGTTAGAAGGGGAACTATCCTGGTGGCGTGTAATCCAATCTGTCCTGTTGCAGTTTAGTAACTCAAAGCAATTATCAGCTGGCAGCTCAGGAAATACAAGCCAGCCTCCAAATGAATATATACAACTATGGTGAGAAAAATTGTATTCACTCATTATGGACATGACACTAACTTCTCTAATCCACACAAGGTCAAAAGTGCACCTGCTTACCCTTCTTAGCACAATTGGTAGAGTTATTTCAAACTGGTTGGTTTTGTGGGTGTGAACACAGATAACTTGAAACAAGAAATTCCTGGGTTCAAATCTTGGTGCATTGAGCTTGCATGTTCTCCCAATGCAGCTTTTCTTCTACTATCCAAAAGCAAGACTGTTAGGTTAATTGAATGTTTCTAATTGCCCCTAGGTTTGAGTGTGTGTGCATGAATTTTTGCCCTCTGTTTCTCTGTGTTATTCTGTGGTGGACTGGCGACCTTCGCATTGTTTATCCGGCTTCCTGTCCAATGCCTGTTGCAGAGAATCACCAACCTCCCAGGACCCTTGAAAGGATAAGATAGTACAGCCAATGAATGAATGGTTTCCTGGCAAGAGCCTAACTTTAAACATGGTTTACAAATTAACATTAGCTTTAAGGTGGGGCTATTTCAAAAGTTTAGTGTTTGCTTTCCTAAAACAGTTTTAATGGATGTTCTGGACCTTTTCCTGCTGAAACAAACAATTGTCTCCAAGTTTCAATGCTAAAGAATTTCGAGGTTATGCTTCTTCTTCATTATCCATCTATTTTGTGCAATGTTCTAATACATTGTGTAAAATATTATTAGGTGTATATGCATGTATATTAGGCTTGTGTTGCCAATTTAACTTTGTAATCGTTAAAATTATTTGTTAGGGTGAAAAAGCCCCATGAGTTAATACTACCACTACAAACTTAACAGTTTGTACAGTGTTTTTTTGGGTTAAAAGCCACACTTTGACCCATCCACTTATTCTTCTTGTTACTGTGGCCGCAAAGCACAATCTTTGTCTTACTGTTTGTCCAAATCCAAAGGCATTTCAATGTGCACCAATGTGTATATAATTTAATGGAGCATAAACTTACATGTTTTGGAACTGGGGGTTCTTTCCTCATCAGCAGATTCTGAAGCAGTATGAGTATTTAATGAGACCCTCAGATAAACAGAAAAATGGTTAAGATGTCCAAGAAAAACAAAACAAAGACTCACCAAGGCTCTGGTTACTACTCCAAGACTAATGTCACTGTATTTAGTGTAGCAAGTTTAACATGTACCTGAATGGAGAGTACAATGAAAAGAAAGAAGCCCCTGCTCCACAACTATTATCCAAAAGCTTTAATGCAAATGGCAGTCCCCACACAGATAAGTCAAATGCCTTCTGGAGAAAAGGTTTATGATTAGATTAGACAAATATTGTTTTATCAAGAACAATCATACTAACTACAGATAGGTAAAAGGTAATTAAAGAATGTACTGCTGGAAGACATTTGTGAATGGTGCAGTTGTGTCTCCATGCCCTGGTAGTTGCCAAGTAGATGAATGTAAATGACTTATCAGGTGGGGCTTCTTAGTGTTACCATGTTATGCAATGTTATGTCTCTATTACCTTGAATTCACACTGCATGTTTCCCTGCTCTGCTGCACAGTTCTCTGGGGGAGCAGAATCGTTCCAGACCCTGATGTAGTAAAGCACGGACACTGATGAATCAGAATCTGCCAACAGACTTTAGTCTGGAAGATATGTATTTATATATATATATATATATATATATATATATATA
>CAEFZY010074255.1:0-22586 GCA_903066815.1 Brachyrhaphis roseni
GACACTGAATTTTTTTAACACTGAAAAAGTAAGCACTAAATATACAACATTCAAATTTCAGAGACATTTTTTATTCAGATCCTGATGGCACATATTTACTTCCATAGAAATTAACTCTTGAAGTGTTGATTTAACATTTTCTGTTGATGATTTTGTTTTCTTTCATTAGTACTCATTCATGTTAACGCTACAAAATTATTTCACAAATTCATATAAATATGATGTTATTAGAGACAGTGTCAGTCTGACCCAGCTGAAGACAGGAGTCAGATGTGTGTGAACAAATTGAAATGACTTTTCCATGACAATATTGGAAAAGTCACTTCATATTTATAACAATATTGGGTCACAAACAAAATATCTGTTGTGTACATACAACACAGGGCACAGCTTTATATTAAAGACTGGATAAAGAGGAATGTCTGCTCAGCTTGAATAAATAACTGCTTTAGGTCTATTTACAAAAACAATGAGCAGATTATGAGTCACTACAGGGGAAAACAAGTAACTTCATTAACACAATATTTCATGACCAATCAGAAGGGGATTTTTTTTCAAATGAAAATGATCTAAAAGTTTCTAACCCGCCAGTTAATTGCTCAGCTTTCTTACACATATTTGAAATCCCCTGCTTAACGATGCACTAGTCTCAGTGAAATCCTTTTAAATGTTTTGTCGACTAAGAGGCCAAAAGTGGCTCTCAAATGTTTTCTTGTCACTGTAATTATGCTGCTGTGGAGCGAGGGAGCACCAGCAGCTCTTTTACTGTCAGATCACAATGCACCACTCTGCACAGGCTGTAATTATAATGAAGTTAGTGCAGCTCAGTGGCACAAATGACTATATCATCTGAATCAAACCAGTAAAACAAGGACACAAAACGCCACTTTCTTACAGCAAACAGTTTCAGATGGAAATAGATCTATTGACATGCCTCATTGCTGTTCAGATGTTTGACCTGAAGAAGATCCATGAATCAACACACTCTCAGTAAAGCTGTGAAGACCAGAGTGTGTGTGAGGTTTTCTCCTTCCATATTGAAAGGGTTACTTTAAAAACTGACATCACTATGGGTTTAAAATAACCAGGTTTGGTGGTGAAGTTCTGGATGTTGGTTCAGTACAGGACATCCACACTGTGTCTGGTTTGTGATTTTTTTTGTTGCTCTGATTTGCCATGGTTGGATGATACTCCTGTAATCTGATGGCTGTTTTAATGATCCACCGACCGATAAATAGATAATTGACAAGAACAGTCATTTCCGCTGTGAAGTGATAAACTTTTATGGGTAGTCCTCATTATAACCAGAAGGCAATCTCTCCCTTCATCCCTGAACATGGTGATCCCACAGAGAATCGCTTTGCTGTAAACTCATCCTGTATTTGACTTGTAGGTCAGAGCGCTGCCAGCTGCTTCAGTCAACATCCAACCAGGATATGAAGATTTTAGGTAAACATGCAGTGGGAATGCCCCAGGAACCAGCATCAGACCCCTGCAGAGGCACTGTTTGCTTCTCTCATTGCAGTCAATTTACCAACTCAAATCCCATTTCCTTTTGTTCTGGATATTAAAAAATATGACCCCCATTTGATCGAACAGCTGGAAAATGATGAACATGGGCTCAAATCACCAGGTAAAATAATAATATTTAAAAAAAGATAAGGAAAAACACAAACAGAAAGAGAATTGATAGCTGTCACACCAAAATGGTTAATCTCTGAATAGGACCAGTTACCAAACTGGTCCTATTCAGAGATTAACCATTTTGGTTAATCTTTTCCACCAGGAAAGCAGTGGTTATAAACTGCATTTCTCAAGGGCCAGAGTCCTGCAGCTTCTTGTCCTACACTTGAATTAAATGTCTTTAGTGTGTCACTAGCATGGAGCAAGCTCTAGAGCTCTGCTAATGAGCTAATACTGGAGTCAGGAGTTCTGAAGCAGAGAGACGTCTGAAGAACTCTGACTGTTGGTCTGGAGTCTGAGATCACTGGCGTAAAAAGTTTCAGAGGATCTATTTTTACCGTTTACTCTGTGATAGAAAAGAATCATTTTTGTTCTGATAACAAATGGTAAGATATTGATAATAATGTTGAAAATAGTGTGTGAATGATATTTCATGACAGTGATAATCACTGAATGGAGTTCTGTGGAGCAAGTCATGCACTGGACTATGAGAATTGTCTATGATAATTCATTGTGGTATTCACTTTTTCATTTCATCACAAGTTGCTCCAGCTGGATTATGGTATAATATGATATGCGTTCAGAATATTAACTCTAGATGTAGATCCAAAGGACCTGCCAATCTCAACAAAATAATCATGTAAAAAGCTTTCAAACAAACTTAATCATTTTAAACATGACTTAAACCACATTGAACTGGTTGCTGGTCTTCATAAGACCACCCTTGGCTTCTGAGGGTGTTTCAGTTTAACTAACAAAAAAGCAGGGAAGGAACTAGTTTTATTTTATTCTTGTTATATTATAAAGTAGATGCATTAAAGTAAATTTTAAAAATGTAATGATAGCAACAAACAGTGAAATTTAAAGTGTTTTATTTCACATACATTTGTGATTACGTTGAAGTGTTGAAAAGAGGCAAAGTGTTGGATATATGCAAATTAAACAATGTGTGTTTAAAACTGCTGAGAAATATATGATTGACCCCAGAACATAATTTCATGTGGACGTTCCACAGCTGGTCATTGTTACTGATAACTGACAGAATGCTAAGACCTCTGTCCAGCAACACCAGAAAACTGTAAATGATTTTATATAAATATGCCAAATATAAGTCTTCAAGTGACCCAGGTGATGTCACTGAGATCAGAGAAAAGGTAGGAGGAGGGCTGGAATCTCTGGAGCCTAAAGTTTAGTTTTTTTCTTTATAAATTGAATTTGTTTCTTTTAATTTGAGCATGAGGCCTTGATGGAAGAATTTAGGAAATTTTAAAAAGAATATTCTGATTCAAAGACAAAATATCTTCACAACATACCAGAAAGACAGCGTGCTGAAGGTTTTACTTTTGCAAGGCAGTGATCTTTTTTTACCATTGTATTTGTTAGACCTGCTTTTGGTTGTCTTAACCCCTGCTACTGGTCATCATTTGGTAATAATATTGAAAATAGTGCGTGAAACATTTCAGGAAATACCTGAAATGTTTGAGACTTTTTAATATTGTTTCCAAACTCATATTTCAGTCAGTAAACGTTTGTCCAGACTTCATTTACTCTGCTCTCACACCTGCGTTGGTCTGCTTGACTTAAGCTCCCACCAGCCACAGACACTTAGCCACATTACTGATACCAGCTCTGACTGGAGATATCAATGTACTTCCTTGTCGGTTTTCAGTCACAGGACTGTACAGAGAAAGGATCTCTATATGCTGGAAGCTAAAAGTATGAAGCCCCTCACTGACACTTCCAAAAGTAACAATTCAGTCGGCCACAAAATATCAGTCACTAAAAAGTCATCTATGCAAAAAGACCAACAAACAGCATCAGTTATCCTCCTGGTATTTGATCCATATCTGCACAGAAAGCATGAAGCCATCCTCAATGTTTTAAATCATTTGAAAGCTTTCAACAGCCAATCAGCTTTTTTCTAAAACACCTGGTTCTGTCCAGAAGGAACCAGACTTGCTATCAGGCTAATGGGCTGATTAATTTATGGAGCTGATCTCCAATCTGAAACTAAGAGGTCTTATGTCTTTCCCTCCTCCACCCAGCTCACTATTCTCTTACCACTTAAGCACACTGAACTTCCTGCATGAGAGATGTAACATAATGGCCTGCTTTGGACAGAAGTCAGACACTGTTTCTATACAATTTTACAAACTGCATCAATGAATTCAAAGAATTTGAATAAAATATAATGTTCACAATAGAGTGTTCCTCCTGTACAGGTGCCACAGCATACAGACAAACAAACACCCAAAAATGATGCAACATGCTTGGTGCTGTTGCTGATGTTCTCTTCTGTCACACCAGGCTGGTGTCAAGGTCACAGTGCAGCAGAACATGTGTTATTCATTTAACGAGATGCTGTCAAATACTCTCCCCATAAGTAATCCAACTTTCTGCTCATGTTGTAACTGTTTCCCGTGATGACGATATTTTTATTACATTTCTAATGCCTGGCCTTTGGATATTGTAAATTCAACAGATCTAATATCAGTCCCTTTTTATTTTTAGTGTTTTCTTCATAATTTGCTTCTGTTTAGATTCTTGAAGTTTGTACATATTGAAGCCTGAGGGGAGAGGTGATGAATCACTGATGTAATTCATCTGTCATCATTCTGTATTCATTCAATCCAAGGCTTATTAAACCTGGTCTATGATGAACAGAATTAGTTTTTCCTCATCATTTCACATCTTGCAGGAGCTCAGAATTTTCTGGTACCTTGCCAAGCTGAGCAAGGAGATAAACATGTTTTATTTGTTGACAACAGAGAACAGTGAATCATACAGTAAATCTGAATGTTTTTTTTTTAATTAAAACTTTTTTTGACCTCGTTATCTAGTTGTAATACTGACATTTAGCATCAAAAAGCTGTATCCCTTTTTCTTATACATATCAGACGTACATTTCAGATTTTGTGCGTTATGTTGTCAACTTAGTAAACTAATGCCAGTCATTGTTGGTGAACAGCAGGTAGCTGGGGGTGTGTGATGTCATGCTGCAATGGGTCCATACAGGAATACAGATTTACAGTAAATTTAATGAAGTCATGCACACAAAGTAAAATCCTAGTTGATCTGAAACATCTTGACCCCAGCAGCAGGGAGGCTCCCTAAAATTAGGCAAGTAAGGCTTCTAATGAAAACACTGAATGCAAAGGGATTTATTAACATACAAAGAACTCATACTTGAATGCTGATATGTTAAGCTAACTAACATAAGAGGCTACAGGTAATGATAAATGAAAGCTGTTCTGGTGCCAAAACAGTCAAACTTTATATCACTGTTTATTAGAACAGTGATGTTCTAGTAAACATCACTGTTTATTAGAAGAAAAATAGAGTGCTGGAATGTTGAGCTCTGCAAGGTTTGGTAGATAAAATACTGGAAGAGCTAAAGGGAAATGGTTGACATAAGTTGAATATATTACATTTGAATCAATATATGGACTATTGCCAACATTTACAACCAAAAGTGTTCATTAACACATTCTAATCCAGTTTCTGTGAAGACATGAGACAAGATGCACAAGAAGAAAGTTTCCAAACAAGGATGAATGTTAGAACAAATGAAATCTACTAAAGCTCAACCAAAAACGTAAGCATAGTGAAGTCGTGCTCGGAAGGCTAATTGACAACACAAAGGGAATCTATTTATCTCCAAATACCTCCTGCCAAAAGCGGAAGCTCTGTTGAATTCATTACCCAGATTGCACACAGCCCTCAGCCATATTTCTTTCTGACTTGACAGAAAAAAACCCGAGAGTGCACCAGGAGGTTCTCTTAAAAAGGAGCTTACCCACAAAATGTGCTTATCAAATACAGTTACAGGAACAGGCACGCCCACTCGGCTCCCCAGCGCCACGCTCTCAGTGTTTCCCCGTCACGCTGTGATCGACTGTGTCTGGGATTTGTCCTTTATGTCATTGCTTCAAAAATGGAAGGACATCGCCCTGCTGTGCAGTCATTCAGACTGCCTTTGAGTGGGTTTATGTAGCTTTAAATTCTACATTAACGGAACCCGTGTCAGACTGGGAACAGCAGCCACAGTTTGTCTTACACAGACCATGTTGGGTCATCATCTGGAATACATACACTAATAAGACAGATATAGATGAATGCAGATTGTACAAACCACTGAAGCTGTGAGACAACAGTGCCTCTGGAGCACAAACCTCCAGAGGCTTGTCCTCTTACATCTTTATTAAAACTTGTCAATCCCAGGTTTCCTTGAAGGTGGCTCTCAGTGGGGATGGGCTATTCAAGATGATATTAGCTTTCTGTTGAACTCTTCTTTTCCATGTAGGCTTCCTGTCATTGCTGGGATCTCTGCATGCCATGTGACAATCTTTGCACAGCTTCTTATGGCTTTCTTTCAATAATGGTTGTCATTTTGCCATTTTTCTAGAAGTAGAAGGATTTTTGAATTTTGGAAAACTCAAATTCACTGTCTGTTCCATATTTTTACTGTTATTTGTGCCAAAGTTGACAGCAAAATGCTTTCCTGCTAACAAACATTAGAAAATATTGAAAAACCAAATCCTGTCATAGAATATTGTGAAAGAATTATTATTAGAAATGGAGTCATAGTCATACGAGCTTTGCTCAAATATTGGAACTCTGTTAGTAACAAAGCCAGAGGTGGTCCTGTACACTGGCAATGTGCTGCTACAAACCGCTTTGCAAAGACGCTTCAATTTTAGCTATAAAGATCAGCACATCTGCTTTACTCATTTATTGAGATACTTTGTTTCATCATTTGATTATTTCACAGTTCAGTCCTTATATTTGATGTCAAAATGTAAGATAAGACCTGCATTGTGTTGTTTCTTACACTGCAGGTTTGTCACTTTGTGGCTTATTTAAATGAATAAAGACCAGTACCAAACAGATGCAGGCTCTTCAAACTGAACATGTGTGTGACATATCGATCTGAAGACCCAACCTGCAGCGATGCCGGTCAGTGGAACAATCCCTGGAGTGTCTGCTGGCCGCATGCTTAAAGAGAAGCTCAGTGTGAGGTGAGAACCGCGACTGAATGCCAATGAGTGAGTGTCCCATGGATTTGCCATTTACAGCTGACGTGGCCCATCTGGACTATCCTGATTGAAATTCCTCTAATTTGAGCTCTGTTGTGCCTGAACGCAGTCACTCCTAAGAAAACTTGCCAAAGGTGATTCAGTCTTTTGTTCTTGTCAGAGTGCTAAATGTGCATGTGTGTGTGTGTGTGTTTTTGCGTGTGCGTACGTTGGGGTGTGTGTGTGTGTGTGGTATGTCGAAGGGCAGATGAGACGTGCAGCTTTTGTAAAAAATAAAAAAGGTGAATTCTTGCAGATGTCACTTTTTGTGATTCATTCTTAGAGCATTCAAAGAGAATGTTCTGTCCTAATGACCATCCGCTCTGAGGTAGTCTAACTTCTTTGTTTATGTTCACATAAATAAAGTTATTGTTTCCCCCTCCACTGCTCTTCTCCTTAGCACTTTCCCCAGCGCTGCATTCAGCCAGCCACTCTATAGGTGCACTTGACTTTTAACAGGCAACAATAGCTAACTAGAGTTGATGGTGTGAAGTACAGATGATAACTGTGTACTGGTTTATTTAAACACCTCTCACATTTGGAAATAAAACCCCACACCTGGTTTTTTTGTTTTTGGTCAAGCACATCCACTTCACTGAGCACCGCCTCGTTCTACTGGAATGTGGCTCGTAGGTGTTGGAGCGGCGCAGGAAGAACACGGGCAGAGTTTACCTGTTGGAAGCTTCCAGGACTGTTTAAGTTCTTTGCCTTCTCTTCTGTCCAGCCTCTCCAGGTCATGTAGTTATAAAATGAAGTGATTTCTTTCAGTAAGAAAACAGAGGTTATTCCACTGTTTACTAATTGTTATTATTTCATCCATTCAACCATTTTCATCCTGTTATTGAAGATCAGGTTACCAAGGTAACAAAACCACAAGTGAAACCACAGGGAACAACAAAAACACACAAACAGATGAACATTAACTGTGACTGTGGATCAGTGGGTAGAGCAGTCAGGTTGTAGGTTTGATGCTAGCTTCTGTCGATGTGCTCCTGAACAAAGTACTTAACCCAGAATCCATTTTGTGTGTAAATCAGTTTATTCTTCAGCAGGTTCATCTCCAACTCAGACTGTGCTGCAGACAAACTGAACTGCTTTTAAGTAGCAGTAAAGAGCAAATACAGAAAACATCTTTCTCACAGAAATGTTGTTTCTGTGAAACTGACTCAGTTTCACAGAAACTGAGTCAGTTCATACTGGGTCTCTTCATACTGGGACATTTTCTGGCACCAGGCCAGAAAATTTTCTGGCACCAGGCCTGGAGGTATCCACCTCAGCAGGACTCCTCTCCATCCAGCACTGTGTTAACATCGTCACAGTGGACAGACACATCTGGCTGTTTCCCAACCAGAAGCCCTGGATGAACGAGGAGCTCAGGGAACTGCTGAGGGAGAGAAACAACGCTTTCATATCCGGAGACAGGGGCCAGTTCTGATGAGAGGCATCAGAGGAGTACACAGAGATGAGACGGCGTACAGAGTGGAGGTGGAACGACTGTCTGTCTGGTTCACCAACAACAACCTCCGTTTGAACAGCTCAGAGTCAAAGGTCAAACTGATTGGCGACTTTAGAAGGTGTTAATCAGACATTCATCATTATGAATTGGGAGAGGGTGGAGATGGTGCCAAATTTCAGGTTCCTGGGTATCTATATCAGAGAAGAACTGGAATGATAACTCCACTTCAGTCCTGAAGAAGGCACAGCAGAGACTGAACTTCCTGAGGATTCTCAAGGAGAACAACCTGACAACTGAGCTCTTGGTGTCCTTCTATTGCTGCTCTGAGGAGTCGGTGTTGAGCCATGGCGTCTCGCTGTGGTTCTCCAGCTGCACTATGTCCAGACGGTCATAAACGGTGCCACAGATTGATTGGCATCCCTCTTCCATCCCTAGAGGAGATCTACTGGACTCACTGCCTCCAGTGCATGACACAGATGTGACAGACGTTTCTACAACATGTCTGTCACACACATAAAGTGTGTCTGCTTTTAGTATCTTGGGTCAGTAAGGACTTACTGTAAACTACAGGTACAGGTCAGCTGACAGAGCCTTGTGGAAATATATTCTAACTGTGCAGCAGGAACAATCCCAGCATGTCCCTTCTGGTAGTTGTGAATGAAGAATGAAGAGATTAAACAGTGCAGGAAGAGATGCTAAGGTCACATTCACTCTGGAACTAAACAGACACAACTGAGGAGTTAGAAAGGCAAAAACATTTATGATGCCTCCAGTGCTCAGGAGGCATCATAAATACCAGCCTTAAAATGAGATCCTGACTCTTACAACTGATTAAGAGTTCAATAATTGGTGGTAACCAGAAAATTAGATCTGCAAATCTTAGTCACCAGAGTCACTTCTATTCATCTGCCAAGACACAAAGAAGCAGCTCAGAACAAATGACCTGTGGGTCAGACAAAGAATACACTGAAGACGTTTTGCTTTATCTGTCGATAGAAAGTTTTCTCCCAGAATTCCATCAGGAAAGTTAGAAATGTTGAAAAGCTCACCTAGCCCTCAGAGCTGCTGCTACTCTGGTGAGAAATTAAGAAAGAGACTAACAATTAAATCAAGACAAACCTTCAGCTCAACTTAAAAAGCTTTTAATCTGTTTCTCTCTTTTTAACACGTCTTATTTTCCTGAAAACTTTGCCTCTAAAGATTAAAGGAAAGTTTCATGCTTTGTCACGGACTCAACAGGCCACTTCCTGTCTCTCATGAATCCAGCTCTGGATAGTTCTCTTGTTCTCAGCAATGCGATTATTCTTTAAGACCAGATACGACTATATTTGTCCACTTTATGAATAACACTTGATTCTTAAATGTATTGGTTTTTAAATCAGAGTCACCAGGAGGGTCTTAGCGCTGTCAATCAAGCCTGTGTACATTCTGCTCAATGCTCTAACTGCGAGCACTGGGAGAAGACAGAGGAGCTAGATATTTTTCACAAATTATCTGTCTCATAGTGACACATTCAACAAATATGTAAAGAAATATATTTTTTTCAAAAGTTACTTACCTCAGCTTTAAGTACTAATAGTCTGGTAATGTGCACCTGTTCCTTTTTATTGGAATTTTTCCTTTCTTCTCCCTAAACTGTGTGGGATAGGTCTGGATAGTCATTCAAATATGTTAAATTGTGGTTGTTATGTCAGCTGCTAATGGTAAATGCTGTGCTGATCCTCAAACTAAGGCAGCCATTACTGATTCTGAGTTGTGTACAATATGACTTTCTCCTTTCGTGTCACAATCAGCTGCAGCAGATATAAAATATTTCTACTGATGGTGCTTTAAAGTACTTGTGGGTCTTTAAGGAACTGCTAAAAAAAGAAAAAGAAAAAAAAGTACTGATGTGCGAGGTGTCTTTATTGATGGATTGAACTGCTAATCCTGAGTGTGACATCACTGAGCCAGTCAGTTGGACAGTCTTCCTTTCTGCTGAGAGGCATTGATCAGGAGTGGTCATTCCTGTTGCCCCTATCTGAACGAGGTGGTCTCAAGCATTTGCCTGAAAAAAAAAAAAAAAACTTCCTTCTAGGTGTTAAACCTAATTTTCAAAACAACAGCATAAATTTGTCACTGAAATCTGCAAATTGATATCATTTTTTAACAGAGGTCAGGGGTCACACCCCTGTTTTAAATCTTAAATGAGGAATTTTCATCACATTTGCTCCATACTCTGCATGGCGTTTGGGTCATGACTTCTTTTAGAGGTGGCTTTCTTCTTGCTGTCCACTAATTGTCCGGCTCTCAGATGGAATATCAAAATATTGGCTCATACATCTCATAGAGATCACTCAGACCCCAGACTGAGTGGCCAGGCTTGGATTAGAATAAGCACATTTCTAGCTGTGAGGTGGCATTTTACTGCAATTTATGGCATCTTCAAAGCTGTTTTAGCAAGGCATCAGCATAATGAGTGCTTATATTGAGGATTTTCTATTTTGTGTCTCTCATGCATTGAATCTGGACACAGACCAATTAATACGCTCTAATGAAATCATGCATCGTATTAAAAGAGCCCCACTTGTTGCTGGATCACAGTTAGAGGAGCTTTTGAGAGGAGCAGACTGATGTCTACATTTCCTCACATGTACAATGTGTCAAGCTACATGCCTCCTCTTGGCCCTGGCTCTCTTGACCTCCTACGCCTTGAGTTTTCATCCTCCCCCACAGCGGTAGCTCCTCTGATGGTAGCAACAGCACCATATCACCTCCCCCTTCCGTCTGTTAATTGGATGAGCTGTCATGGTGGTGAGGATGATTAAATTCCAGAGCAGAGTGGCTCTGTGGTGAACCAATCTACGGTTACGTTAAACTAATGAAAGGTCAGCAGGAATTGTGCAGTTTTTTGTTGAACGTGGTTCCCATAACCAGGTTCCATGGCTTTAAGGTTCATTCTTCTCTGTGAAAATAAGCAGAGAAGAATGAATGTGAGAGCTTCATTCTTCCCAGCCAAGGTTAAAGTTATTCATCTGGGTTAACCAAGCTTGAATTTGAGCTCTCTTGTTTAGGATGAAACTGGTTTAAGGCATATCACATCTTTCAAGGTAAAACAGGAACAACAACTGTTTAAATAGCAAAAATGTTGTTTTTGAAAAAAATGATGGCAGGATCATGTTTTTGGGTAGTTTTTCTGTCAGTGGTACTGGAGCATGAGGCGGACAGAATAATGAAGGAGGAAGACAAACTGATGAGGAGTCAGACCACCTGCAGTCAGACGTGGACACATTTGGGTCTGTCTTTAAGCTAAATTTTAGTTTTAAAGATGAGCTAGTCTTGCATTTTGATTTAGTATTCATTTCATTTGATCTGTTTAGGACTGCAGGGTGTAACAGGTATCAGAACTGCATCTTTTCTCTCTTGATATTCTGACTTCCTCCATCCTCACCAGTTTGCCACTTTGCTCTCTGGATGGACTGGTGACGTCTCCAGGCTGTTCACTCACACTGTGATATGCAGGGAAATTCACCTGGAACACAGTGGAAGTAAAAAGGATCCTCCTAAAAATAACTTGAAACGACATTCCTCAGAGTAAAAACCTCCCTTGAGTCTTATCATACTGACATAGTCCATCTGAAAATTATTAGAGTAATAACTTTTGAGTTATTAGAAGCTATAAAAGAGTCAACCTGAGTGATTTTACTGATGTTTTCAGAAAGCTTTGTCTGGACAGAGCTGAAGAAATGCCATTTGATTGCATATGTTCCAACAGACATCCTCACACAGGAACTGTAAAATTAATTATGGATTATTGATGTTTTTATTATAGTTAGCCATCCTTTTATAAATAAGTACTTTTCGGCCTGGTTTTGGTAATAACACAGACCTCTAAACAATTTCACATTTAAAGCACATCATAAGTGTGTTCCCAAACACTCTCATTACAGTCCCTCATTGGTCGATTTGGATGATAGACCATGAATCAAAGGCGGTCCAGCAGGGAAAATATGCACTTTTAGGAGTTTGAATTAAATATATATATATATATGTGTGTTATTTTTTGCTAAAGTTTTCTTAACAATGAGCTGCAGATTTGTTTTACCTCCCTCACCTGCTCACTATGTCCAGTAGCTAAATCAGATTAGCATCCATCCATCCACCCATCCATCCATCCATCCATCCATCCATCCATCCATCCATCCATCCATCCATCCATCCATCCATCCATCCATCCATCCAACCATCTCTCCCACCCACTCCCTAAGCATTTATAGAAAAGCATACAATAAAATTTCATGTGACTCTGTATTAATGGGTGAATGACTGTAGTGTGAAGAGCTTTGTGGTCCTCTGGACCTGATAAGACACTATAGAAATACAAACCATTTACCATTTAGACAAATATTGGTACTTTGATCTTGCTTTTCCAAATATTTCCATTTTTTTTTGTATAATTTTAAGTTATTTAAAAAAGGGTAAGAATCAATCAATAAAAATAATACACATAATGCTAGTGTGTATTTAAACTTCTCACTTCAGCGTTAAAGTATTTAAGCAACACAACAGATCAAACCAGGATCCCTGAGAAAGCTCCAGATTCATATTCTGTCAGTGACGTCCAGAATGCTTTCTATTAAACACAGCGTCTTAGTAGAATTACATCAACCTCTCTGCGTCAGTCAATGCTTACGTGACTGTTACATTACAGAGGGTATCTTTTCTGCCTTTTGATATTTATAATTGATTTTTTTTTTAAGTTTGAGAAGTATGAGTCTGCAAATCCTAATTTTATTCAAATTGGTACAAAGATTAGACTAATTAGATCAGACATATATTTTATTAACCCTTTGAGGGAGCTTGGTTTATTACAGTAAAATATCACAAAAAAAATAATTTACAAAGTTTAAAAGAGTACATATTAGAAACATATATAACCAAACCTATGAACTTAAAAATTCAACTCACATCTACATGTGTAAAGACTGCAGCTGGCCACAGGCCACAAAAGGTCCAGACCAGGAAATGACGTCAGGCTTCTCTTTCTGAATGTATCTAAACTTCAGCAGTAGAAATAGTCTAGGAGAAACCATATCAAATAACTATGTAGGACTGAAGAGAGCAAAAATCCAGTTGTTCCATAATCACGTCATATATTTATGATATAAAAGCTCGTGACACCTGGAACGTACTTTGGGAATATCTAGGAACTATAAATTTGATGCGCAACATAAACTCCTCAACGAGTAATCGCACTACTAAAACAGCGTTACTAAGCAACGCAGCTCGAGCTGCTATAAAGGGAAGCCCGCGAGGCTGTCTTGACAGGAGGGCGCACGAGACAAGAAGTTGGTGCAGGAGCCGAGCGCGCGGACAGCTTTGGGGAAACAGAAGCAAGAGTTCAGCGTTCTGACTCACACACGCACGCGCTATGGACTAAACAGTGTTGAGCTGAGAAGAGCAGCACGCGCAGCAAGTCTCTGTTCTAGTTACATTTCACTTAGTTGTGTTATAGTTTCTGCTTTGATCTAATCTTACTGTGACTGGAAACTAGAAAATAAATTTAAAAAAAAAAACATCGTCGGCACAATGAAGCTTTTATTTTTGCCACTTTTAATGGCGCTTATTACCGTCGCTCAAGTTTTTTGCGGAGATGGTGAGCCAAAAGAAGGAGCTGACTACTGGACGAGCAGTAACCAGATCCAGGTACTGCAGACCTTTAGGTTCTGTTATTTAGTCCCGATGTGTAACTCACTTTGTTACTGAATTGTACCATTTTTAATTGGTTTTGTGTCAGGTTTTGAATTTATCTCACAAAAGACTAACATTAATGTCAAATGGAGTAAAAATCAATTAGTTATTTTTTTGTTCCTGCCATATTTCTCAAAAGAAGCACTTTGAATAACATCTGCATTTCTTTTACATTACCCGCAATGTATTAAAGAAGGATGCACTTCATCAGATCTCTGTTTTCCTTCTGAAAACAGAATTATTCATCATATTATTTCCTGATTAGTCAGTTTTAGTGCACGATTAAATTCGTCTTAGATTAGTATAATTCTAGCAGCTATAGTCATAACCAAATCTTTATGAAAAAAACTGTCCATTTTGCAGTGATAAAGTGACACTATAAGAACTTTTCTTTTCTAATCAGATCTCTGTTTTGGGGGACACGGAAGATAATGAAAAAAAATATTAACAAGTCAGTGGTCTTTAAATTGAAACAGAATAAATCTGTTTAGTTTAATTCAGATTGATCTTAAACCTTCCAAATTTGGGATTGACATAAATTCCAGCTGCTCATATTAAAAGATGAAACCTAAAGCAGCTTCACTGTCATGAAGCATGTCCTCAGTTTGACATTGTGGATTGGAATAGTGCCAAGCCACTATTCCCCTAGCCTTAACTGGAGGCTGGGGCCATTTTGCAGATGAATGAGCCCACAGTAAATCATTACAACTTAGTGTACTGGCCATTAGTGGCCCCTCTGTCCAGATCTCAGCCAGACTAATGTACATTAGAGAAATAGATCTTAAGACAAAAATAGAAACAACTGCTGACACTTGCAATTTCTAATCTGTAAAGAGTGGATGAAAGAATCCTTAATCTCACGGATCTTTTAGGTTAATTGCAGTTACACACATAGTCAAGGCAGTTTCTTAATATATCACTCTTGGGAAACAATATCAATGGATTTTTTTACACAGATTTTTTCCCCCATCTGCTCAGGATGACTGGCTCTCCAATGATCCATTCAGAGAAATCCTCCTGAGGATGACGAGAAAGCCGCGGCCGCACCAGTTCATTGGTTTGATGGGGAAGCGTTCTATGGGTGAGAACTTTTGTTTAATTCACCACAAGCTCCACATCCTAATCATGCTTTTATGCTTTTATTAAAATCCTTTCCTTTTACTTTGTCTCTCCACAGCAAACCCACAGATCACCAGAAAGAGTAAGTCATCTCTGCTGGGACTTTCTGTATTCCTGTTAATTGAATAATAATCATACTGATACTTTAGAAGTGACTGTCTTTCTTTTAATCCTATTTGTGAAAGTAGTGGGGAAGTAAAATATGCAAAATTTCAACAGAGAGATGTTCTGAGATATCAGTGATCTACAGAGTTCAGTGCTGTGGTTGAAAAGCATTAAGACAGTTTTTTTTATGTTTAGTTCTTCTCCTGGCTTGTATTAATGGTATTATGGAGTTATCTGATTTCCATGGTATTAAATCAACCATGTAAGACAACAGAGCCGCTGTAAAACCACAGTGGATCACCTATTCAGATTTGCACAGTGGGAGAAAAAGAAATTTCTTTCATATTTCACCCACAGCATTACTGATTGAACTGAGTTTTTATTGCTGTGGCTCAGACAGAGTGGGTGAAAACAATTTCAGGGTTTAATTAACTGACAACTGCCACAGATTGCTCCACAGAAGGACTGTTTTCTGAATGCATCTCTTTTATTTAACACATTAATTGGTCAGTTAGGTGGGTGGTACAAAGCTGTGGGGAAAAACAGAAGAGATTAAAGGTACTAAAGCAAGCAGGGGGTCCGTACGGGTAGGGGTTCCCTTTTTCTGAATGACTCACCCCCTCACTGATGCAACAGAGCGAGCAGAATTGAGTATACGTCCAATTTATTCCCCTTACGCAAACGTGACCATGTCAGTCATCATTAGAGTGAAGGACACAGCAGAGATCAATGTCCTCAAGGACATGTTGGACTTGGTTGTCCTCCACATGAGGCAACATAGATTTTTACTTGATTCTACACTTCTGAGCAATGCATCGGTTCTTAAGTCAGTTCATCAGTGAAACGCAAATATTGATGTCTCTTTTGGAGGGATACAGAATCCCTATGAGGCTGTTTTTGGTGTTACAGCGTTCCTCACGCTGTTTCAGCACCATGGAACTGATGGAATCCCAGCCCTCCACTCAGACTGACAGCATATTTCCATCCCTGTATCGCAGACATGTTTAAGAACAGCTTTCAGTTTCGGTTCTGGTTCATATGAACTTCACTCTGACACTACAGATATCATGTCCAATTCAATTCTGATGCAGAAAAGAGCTTCTTCTAAAGGGGAAGGAGAAGTTTGAATCCTGCAGTTACAAATAAAAATTAAATTAATAACCCAGCACAGAATTATGTAACATTTGATTTACTTTCTCGAGAAAAAGATTCATTAGAGAACATAACGCAGATCCACTTCTGAAATTCCGGACATGAGAAAAACCGACCATCCAAGACCTGCTGGGTTCCAGCCTCTACTCTCGGCTTAGTAAAACGAGTGGACTCCGATAATCTATATTTTAAATCCTTCTCCTCCACAGGACATAAAATCAACTCATTTGTTGGCCTGATGGGAAAAAGGAGTCAAGAAGAACCAGGTGATCTAAATTCCTGCATGCTCTGATCGTCTTCATGCTGTTAGCCTAACACACCTTTTCTAAATCAAATGCTTCTCTTCCTCCTGCAGAGTCCTACGAATGGAGCACAATACAGATGAACGACCAGCGGCGCTAAGCGGCAACTCCTGCTTCGGTCTCATCTCATCATTCCTCACCCATCTGACGAGTACCCAACGTTGGCTTTGTTTTTCTCAAAATGTGTATTGTTAGTAGCCAAATAAAAATGATTGTTTCCACATTGTAGTGATGTAGCAGTGCTCTGCCTGTGCCAGTTTCATCTGTCCCAGCAGAAGGTACACTGGGGGTGTAAGGAAGGGCGGGGCAGCTGTCATTGTCGATGTTCTAAGTGGTCTCTGAGAGTTTTCCTCCATCTGCCATGACACAAATGTTGTATGTTGTAGTGGACCACCCAAGCAAAGCTTTACCCTCCAGGGGTATGCTGAAAATTGCTCTGCCAACTCCTCTAGCTGTTTATTTGCAATTGTTTACTGTAGAAATATATCACACAGATGTTCTCACGTTTGCTTTCATGTTCTAGGGACTGTCACGTTTTCCACCTGCATACACAGTGTGAAAGGACTGGATAACTGTGTGCTGCAGTGCATTAACAGATATTAAAATTATTTTCTGTAATTGTTGAGCTTCAACTTTCAAGTTGTGTGATTTTTATATTGTAGCGGGGGGAGAATGTGAGCGTGGGGTGGGCGAACTCTGGTAGCAATCAGTGGTACTGCACAAGCTACAAATGAAAATCCAACAAGGCATTACAAACATCAACGTAATATAGTGGGCATAATGCCACCCATCAGCTAAGTTTCACGGTTATATCTATAATTATTACAGTCACATAGTGAAAAAAAGAGAAACATAATATGGTCCTTCTCAGTAAATAAAGGAGGGCTAAAATAAAATACACCAAACATTTCAAATATTAAACAGAAAGGTAAAAAATTCTGTTTTGTTACCAAGTAACTTGTGAATTGAAGTAGTTTAGTTAGGGTTTAATTGAAATAACTCACATTTCTAAATTAATTACATTCTCAAACTGAATAAAAACATTTCATGAACTCAAATGTTCAGTCAAGTCCTGATACGAATTTCTTGTCTATTATAATAGAAATACATAAATTAATACAAAATCTAGTCAACACGTTCCTAATCATCATGTTCACTGGAGAAAGGCTGAAATGTTTTCAGCAGCATCTTCTTTTTATGGGATTGCAGTAGGAGATACAATCTGGCCGAATTCTGCGAATACGCGCCACCTAGTGGTCTCTTTATTCTATTACTCTGTCGCCCAGGTGACTTTTACACGTTAACTGGTTTTAATTGGTTTGGTAAATAGTGTAGTGTGTGACAGCTGAGTAGGTCCAGTAAGTCTTTTCTAAGTCTTTGAAGACTGAAAGTGATGCAGTGAGACCCCATTGTTAATGTGGTGAAATGTACTGCTGGGCCCAAAACACTGAAACAACCAGCTGCTGATTTCCTGCTGTCATTCTGCTATTCATCTTCAATGTATCTTATTTATAGCTGTGATTCCGCCCCATTTATCCACACAAACTGCCTTTAGGTCTAAAGAATTAACTAATTTTCTTATGGACTCTAGTGGGGTGATTGTCCATGCAGTCACATTCTCAAAGCAGCATACTGGTTAGTAGACTCTGACTTATCGCTTTCTTTCAGTCCAGACTGATTTTGGGCAGCATAAAAAACACTTTAGGTTTTTTAGTGAATAACTCAGCAGGAAGACGGAGTTGGAAACGATGTGCAGCTGGTTTTAGTGGTTCGTGACAGAAAGAGCACCCTAGGGAATGAATGACGAAAACGAGAAGAGCTGGAGGAACAAGGAAAAAAGAAGTTTGCAGAATTAACAAGGTGAAAGTGAGGGCAGCCATGAAGGGTGGAGAGGCAGTAGGTCCAGATGCCAGAACTCTGGAGGCATGGAGATGAGTGGAGAGGGCAGAGTCACACAGACACAATTCTTGAGAGAGGAGAGAGAGTTTTCAATGTATCTTTATTGATCTAAAGAAATATATGACTGGGAGTCATAAGACACCCTGAACATATTAGGAGGTTGTGACAGGTGAGGTGATTAAAGCAGGACAGCTGGAAGAGTTAAGGGGAAGCAATACCAGCATTCTCCTCCCTACTATACACTCTATTAAATATGTCACTCCATACAGGAGGCGTCACATGTAGCAGGATTTACCAGCAGAGCATGGACTTTGCATCGCTCTTTCAACAACTCATGGTGAAGATCATTTTCCTGAGTTAATGGTCTGTAGAGCAGGTAGGCTGTTTTATTTCTCCCCGATTCCTTTCAAATGCTCACACGCCCCCAAAAATTTCACTGATTCATCTGCAAAAGACTTCGGTTTCTTACATTTCCAGGAATTTTCCTATCAGAACAAACAGAAATATGTTGACCAATCTGAACTGCAGTAGCTCTAATAAAATAGACAACACGGTTTATATAGTGTTGAAATGAACCAGTTTCCCATGTTTAGTGAGTCATGATTACCATAGAGTGAAATCATCTGTAAAGATTTGCATTTGTAAAGAAATATGAGAATTCACACACAATTCTTTGTGTGTGAATTCACACACAAAGAATTGTGTGTGAATTCACACAATTCTTTGTGTGAATTCAGAGACAGTGTGCAGTACACTGTGAGCTGCAACTTGGATCAGAAACTTTTAGATGTGTTCCAGGTCCAACACACCTGAATGAAGGCTGAATTACCTCACTCATGTTCTCCAGAGTCCTGCTAATGACCTAATTATCTGACTCAGGCGTGTTGGAGCAGATACATCTAAACTTTGCAGGACAGCGGCCCTTGGCCCCTACGACCTGCTGCGGTACACATCAGCATTCTAGTGTGGTGCAGCCAGATGCTCTGCTCAGCTCATAAAAAGGACACCCATGCCCCCCGGTGTCCATTCTTGGAACACCAGCTGCTTTCTAAACAATCCCATTCAAATTAAAACCTTTCTTCTTGGCCAGGCCCGTATATTGGGGCCGATTTGGATTCATGGCTGCAAGAAGATGTGCTAATTTTCATTTTCGCACACTTGAGAACTGTTTCATGCACAGCAGAGAGCTGACTCGTGAGCTTTGAAAGACCTACTCAAGGTAGAGAACAGCAAGGCCCCCTGTGTTTCATACAGGCCACTGTTGTTGGGTTTTTACCAGTAGTTGTAATTTTGATTCCCAATATGAAGATCCATTGGTTAGTAAAAAATAATCTGTAAATTCAAGTCATAAATGAAAAATAAGACGAATATAAGAAATAAAGAAAATCATTAACTGATTAACGTATCTCAAAAGAGATGGAGAGAAGTCCAAGCGTTTCTATCTTTTCTCAAAATCACTGGTCAACGGGCAAAACATTGTCTGGGGTTTTTCATCTGTTTAAGGCTCATGATGAGCTGAATCCAAAAAATAACATTGGTTTTGCTCAATCAGGTCAACTTTCTGAACTATGGAGCAACATGAGCATCAAAATGCAGGACTTGTTCTCACATTTGGATCTGTTTGCTGAGAATCTGATCAATGAGTGATGAGCAGGAGGAGAGATTCAATCAGGACAGGAAAGAGATGGAGAATTTTACACAAGGAAGACGTAATGTTCAATTCATATGTACTTACCCTTATCAGTGTTTATTATTCAATTTATAGAAATCCAAGTTTGTAACATTCAATTAATCAAAATTCAGCAAACATTTTTTTTCCTCCTAAACCTTATTGAATGAGAAATATTAGCAAAAATGAACTGATAATGTCACAAAAATATAATCAGTTTAGTCAGAAATCAGATTTCTCTAAAATCAAATTAGAATAAAAATCTGACCTGATTGAGAAAATGGATGTCATTTTTGGATTCAGTGGAGCTAATTAATCCTGATTTATTTAAAAAACATAGACAACTTCTGAAAAACTAGTTTTTTGTAACCCAGTGAGATCATCCCAAACCAACTGATGTTCCTTTACCGTGCTGAACAGAACGGAGAGCTCAAGTCAGCTCTACTGAGTTTGTTGTATATTATAAAGTAACATAGACTACATTCTGTATTTCTGATAAGGAAATATGAAAAAAACATTTTAAATAGAGCACGTAGTTATAGTGTAACTTTATCTCACTTTATGTTTTGATTCTTTCATAGATCCTTACCCATCTGCTGTTAGATTACCAACTTCCTCACTTGATGGGTTAGATTGTTTTATGATGTTTCTTAAGCTTTTGAAGCAACTTGTAGAAAGAAATGTTCAGTAAATACCAACATGACAAAGAACCAGAGCCTGACAGAGGACCCTGAGGCGATTCATGGAGTTTGTTTTTATTCAACGGACCTCTTGTGGTGAACATCAGACAAACCGAACGCTGCAGAGCTGCCAGCAGCTCCACACCAACAGAGTTGGATGCTGCTGGGTTCAGGTGGACTAACGGAGACCACCACGCTGTTCCTCAGAGCGCTAGCAACAAATTGCAGAAAAATAAAATCTGAAGGCTTAAGCTGTCTTAGAGCTTCTACACAGCATCATTGGCTGCTTATACAGCTGTGGACTAAAGGCAGAGACAACATGAAGTCCCAAAGTCAGCTCAGTCTCCAGCTGGCCTCTGACAGCCATAACAGCCTGACATCTTCGTAGGCAGAAACACACAGAAGCTCCGGCCAATCACTGGTGTTTGTCAGGCTTGTAGATGGACAGGGTCCGCGCTGACGGGTCAGTGGCACTGATCCAACGAGGCATCCAGTAATGGGACAGCCACTGGGCCCGGCCCGGGAAGAACTTCTCAAACACCTGTCTGTAGTAGTAGGCCTCTTTGGTCCTGGGGGGCTTGTGGGGGAAAGTCTGCTCAGCCTTCTCCATCTGGCTGTCGTTGACCTGGGGAGCACACCGGACCGGTTAGAGTATGGGCTGGTCACAGGTTCAGAAACTACTTCCTGTTGAGGATTCGCCCGCCTTGTAGGCCATGGATGAGCCTGATAAAAGCTGCTGTAGCTCATATTATTCAGGTTTCTTCAGTTGTTGTGCTTGGTGTCTGTGGGGAGGACCGATCTCATGTAGTGGCCTGTATTACAGGCCTGCTACAGAAGCCCCTGACTGAAAACAGCATGTTGTAATATTGCTGTCTCCAGAAGAGATATGTTTGATGTTTTTCACTTTATGAAGCATCCTCCTATGTAGAACAATCTCCAGAGCTTCTACAACAGTCCCCCAGACAGACCCAGTCATTTTAGAACATGTTTACTGGACATAAGTGGCCACAGAGCAGACAGAACATAGTGACTAAAGCAGGGATCTGTCCAACTAACACAAATCACAGCAGATTTTATCTTACGAAAATAATGAGAAATGTAATGAGTTTAACAAACATTTCCTTTTCCAGACTATTAAAAAACCAGGCTGGTGATGTGAAGTGAATCTCAACATAAACCTGATGCTGTTCATTAGCTTTAGCCTGGTTCACTGTCGGCGTTGCTAGAGTCACACGTACCACAGAGTCCAGATGCTCCTGCAGGTAGGTGTACCAGGACTTCTTCTCAGACGTCATACCGTCACTGAAGGCTTCCTTCCGTCTCCACAGGATCTCATTAGGAATCAAGTTCAGGCCTTTGAAAGAGTCCCTGAGGAGGTGTTTCTCCACTCCGTCCTGCACACACAGGTCAAGCAGCTTCATCAACGCAGCAGCAGAGTGATTCTTCTGCTACACAGAACGGAGCATCTGAGGAACTGACCTTAGGAGTTCTCATCTCCTCAGGAAGGGAAAGGTAGTAGGCTGTGAATCTGTGGTCTAAGAAAGGCACTCTGAGCTCCAAGCTGAGAAAACAGAGATGTGTTACTATTAACTATTTTCATTCAACTAGTTAGAACTCCTCCCTGGGCTGCCACCTTATCGTGGTGGAGGGGTTTGAGTGTCCCAATGATCCTAGGAGCTATGCTGTCTGGGGCTTTATGCCCCTGGTAGGGTCACC
>CAEFZY010074256.1:0-15968 GCA_903066815.1 Brachyrhaphis roseni
TCCAGAGAGACTCAAGAGGAGGAAAAAGAAGCTGCAACGCCCAGAAGAAGAGGTCGACCCAGGAAGACAGTCAGACCAGTTCCAGGTGAGTAAACCAGGCTCCATCTGATAGAATCACTAAAACATGATGAAACCAGGTTAACCTATTATCTTCTGCTGCTGTGTAATGGCTGCTGGAAAAGACAAGTGTTTTGTTGTTGACTTACCATCCAGAAACCACTTGCTGCTTTATTGTATGTTGTGCAGGAGGCTCCATTTCTGCTTTTCAAAGATGTACACTTATATAACTGTACATGTTTGTACAGTTATACAAATATGTATAACTGTATATCTTTGTATACAAAGATGTTCATTTGTGAGTGTAAACGTAGAGTTGGGGGACGTGGGAAACAGTGGCTGTTTATTTGGATTTAAAGTGACGAGACGCCATTAACAGCCCCAAATTAGCAAAACTGAGCAGACTAAAATCTTATCAAAAAATAATTTTGTGCAAAAGATGAATGTATTTATAAACCTATCCTAACCTCTCTGTGAATCCTTTAGAAAAAGCTCTAGAAGTGTCTCCTAAAAACGTCACGTCAATGACCTGCAACTCCAGAGAGACTCAAGAGGAGGAAAAAGAAGATGCAACGCCCAGAAGAAGAGGTCGACCCAGGAAGAAAGTCAGACCGGTTCCAGGTGAGTAAACCAGGCTCCATCTGATAGAATCACTAAAACATGATGAAACCAGTAAACTTATTATCTTCTGCTGCTGTATAATGGCTGCTGGAAAAGACAAGTGTTTTGTTGTTGACTTACTATAAAGAAATCACTTGCTACATTCTTGTTGGTTGTGCAGGAGGCTCCACTTCTGCTTTTCAAAGATGTACAGTTGTATAATTGTGCATCTGTTTGCAGCCATTTTCATGTGCGAGTGTAAACACAGAGCTGGGGGGCGTGGCCAGCAGCAAACTGTTTGGATTTAAAGTGATGAGATGCCCTAAAACAGCCCCAAATAAGCAAAACTGAGCAGACTAAAATCTTATCTGAAAATGATTTTGTGCAATATATGTGATGAACGTATTTATAAACCAATCCCAAGTTTGAAGGAAGCATAATAGATCACCTTTAAATTAGATTTTCCAGTTGAAAGAATCTCTCTTACCTAATGTTGGTGGTAAATAGCAACATTGGCCAAATTAACTATTATAATTGCCAAATATGTTCCCCACTGTGAATCCTTTATCCTTCAGAGAACTTTTCATCTCATAAAGTCTCAAAAGCCTTTATTTGGAGAATATTTGTGTGGAAGTTCAGATTAAATTGCTACCATTTCTGTTGTATTTTCTTAATTTCTGTTTTGCTTCCTTTTTTTCTAGTACAACATAAACGAAAGATGGATCTTTCTGGACCCAAGCCAAAGAGATCCTGCTCTCGGTTTGCTCCGGTTTCTGCCGATGTCTGATGCCCTCCTTATAAACCTCAGAGACATCTGCGGTGAGAAAACACAATACAAAATCATCCATCTACTGTAATTGTGCTTTAATATTTTAACCTCAAGTGACTAAAACACAGCGAAAGTTCATCGAATTTACACTCATGTACACTGCAAAAACACAAAATATTACAAAGTATTTTTGCTCTAGTTTTCAGTGCAAATATCTTATTACAATTGAAATAAGACAAAACTAACTTACAAGTAACTTTTCAGCAAGATGAGTTCACTTGTTTCAGTATTAATAAAAAAGTACTAGTTCCATTGGCAGATTATTTCACTTACAATGTAAGAAAAATATGTTGTTATAAGTGAACGGTACAGTGTGACTCAACAGTCTGGAGGTTTTTTAAATGGCTCATTTTCCAGACACAAAAATACATTAACATATTTTGTTTTTTAAGCACCTGGGCTGTTTTCAGAAGCAGTAGAAAGACCAGTGAGAAGGTGGTTTGTCTCATGACTGCTCATTTATTTTGTTTTTTTTCTCCCCTCCTTTTCAGAAGAGTTTCAAGACGCTCACACATGAAGCTCTGAACGACCTTTTTTTCTGATTGACGTCTATTTTTTGGAGAATTTTAATCTGTTCTGAGTTTTAGGAGATAACTAGAGCAGCAGATGCTTTTTAAAAATCTTTTACACTGGATGCTGTTTTTTAAGTGTTGCACAATATATAAAAAAGTCTACTTTTATATTTACATTTTTTCAAGATCAGCACCTTGTTGCAGATGGATCAATGTTATATATATTCACAGAGTTAGTCTTACCTTTTGGGGAAGTAAAAGTTATATATTTTTAATCATATGAATGAATACATTGTTACTCTGGGTAAACGTTTTTTATCAGGATGCTCTACTGTGCAAATCTTTAGCGTATGTGGGATTTTTTACTTATGTCAAATGTTTGAAATGAAAGTCTTCCCAGTTTTTTTTTATTTTATTAAAAGACACTTGATAAAAAAAAGTTTGATGTTGCATAACTTTTCTTTTAAAAAAAACTAATTCAGAAGCATGTAGTAGCCAGATGATGCATAAAATGGAGGATTGTTCCCACAGGACTGGGAAACATCCCTTGTGATACTAAATACGTAAGCAGAAATAATCATCAATCCACGGTGCCGGACTTCAGCTTAGTTTACCTTTAGGATAAAACCAAGAGAAGCAAAGGAAAAGACATGTTTCTACAAATCTACTGCAAAACTACACCCACTCTCAGGGGTCTTATCCTGCCTGTTTTCAAGATTATGTGTGACCAAACTGACTTTAACTGGTTTCAGCAGATATGGGTGTGTAAGCAGTGGGTATGAGTGTGTGTGAGCAAGATACAAAAATAAATAAATCTCAAGATATCAAATATCGGTCTCAGATCTTTCAGCTGAGAGCAAAGACAGTTTCTTCACACCCTAACAAAATAATGAAGCGCATGCTCTCAATTACGGAACTTTAACTTCATTACTACACAAGTTTTTTTACCCACAAAATAAATTGTAAGAGTCTCTGTGACCCCAACTCCAGTAGCAACACAATCAGCACTTACAGCAAGTATATCGACCAATGTGTTGCTTTATTCAACTCAAGTTTTTTATGTTTTACACTAAATATATATTGCATGTTCTTTCTCATTGCCACTTTTGGTATTTAGGTTATTTGTTCAACAGGATCTCAAGACCCCAAAATGACATTTTTGGGAACTTGATGGATACATCACTGCAGCTTTGCACTACAAGTTACAGTTGCAAGGACATTGTCCCCCAAGGACTGCAGCTGCAGATCTCTGGTTTATACTGTTAGCCAGATAAAGAAACTTTTTCAGTCAGGATAACCTGACATTTTCTTCAGGATTCAGACGTTGGTTAAGATATGAAATATGTTTATGGAAGCAAACTTGAATCTTTCAGGTAGTGTTGCCTTCAGTTTTACTGTTAAGGGGTCAGAAGTCATGTGATTTCATTATTTAATTTTAGCCATTCCCTTCCTGAACCCACATGGTGGATGTCAGGGCTGAAAGCTGTGTTACAATTTTATTAACAGGTAAGAATATATATATATATGTATATTTTTTTGCCAATTGAAAATTTTGTGTGGTATTTACAGTTACAGGTGGAATTGTAAGACTGTCAGTTGAAAATATAGCTTAACCAAAACGTGGTCCATTTTTACTTTTAGCACAATGCTAATGCAGCTAGCTAAACAATGGCTGATAGGTGTGTGCCGGAAGTTACGCCACAAAGATATTGTCACCAATTCCAGGCTAGTATTACCTTGCCAGGTTTTAAAACCCTAAAAAACATCAGTTCACATCACCAGCCAGTAGGTGGCAGTGTTTAGGAGGTCCTTAAGCTTAAGAGAAATGAGGAAGTACGCAGAAAGAAGAGAGGAGCAGTTCCAGCAAAAGTAGATAAACACTTTATAGAAACAACGTGATGGGGCTTACAGTAAATTTTATTACTGCCGTTGGTGACCTAACGTTTTAGGCCAACCGTCAATAAAACTGAAGAAGGCGAAGAAAGGGACAGAAGAGGACGTTGAACGCAGAGCCGAAGGTAAGATGCTGAAGATTTTAATAAGACAGCAGAGCAACATGGTTGAACTTTTCGTTTCTTCGTGTATAATAGGCGTTTCCGTTATGCTCGCACATTCTCGATCCTGACAGTTCAACGCTGCGAAAGTTGTGACAAGTTGATGCAACTTTATTCGTTCTCTTTAAAAACAAAGCGAGTTTTAATGTCAGTTTGCTTTCGTTTGGTGCGTTGTCGAAATAAAGCACCAAACGTTAAAACGCAGTCAGGAGGGACTCCGACAGTCCATCCCTGGCTGTAACTGGTGGCTCTGAATTTGAGGACTTGTTTTGACAAAAACACTCTTACAGGAACAGTTCTTCCGTCCGTTTCTCGCTTACGAAGCTGAAGTTGGTTTCCGATTGAAGCCTCCGATTCGGGAAATGGCTAAAGGGCGAGTCCACCTAATTTTTCACTACCTTCCGCACCTTTAGCTAAAGAACTACAACACCTAGACTCTTCCAACCTGGGCTGGTTTGAAGTGTTTTTCAAATTCAATTCCAATTCAAAACCACTTTATTAATCCCAAAGGGAAATTAAATGTTGCTGTAGCTCATTAATTCTTCAAAGAGTTGTTGTAGATGGTGAATGGCTGTTGAAGGAAAGAGCTAATCCCTTTTTCCGAATCTGAAACCAACTTCAGCTTCGTTCCTCGTGTTGGACAGAGATAACACTTGACCCCGAGGTCAGAGGGACCTATTTATCTATTGATGAAAGAAATGCTCCTCCAAATAACCCATTAACTCCAAACACTGGTGTAACACAACTTCAACTAGACTAAAACTTTATCCAAGTTGGGTAGTAATTACTTGAGTAAGTTTTTAGAGGAAAACAAAATACTTTTAGGAGTATTTTATTAATTTTTTTACTACGCTGTACTTTCTTACTTTTACTTGAGTAATTTATTATGAACTATCGCTATTTTTACTTGACTAAAATTTCTGTATTCTCTTCCCACTGTGAGTAACTTCACTGATTGAAGAACAAGCATGTTTTAACCAAATATTCACCACACTCCTGTAGTTTTCATAAAGTTTCATAAGTTTTTTGTTTTATTTTAATTGAAAGAAACCGATTTGGAAAAAAGTAATTTTGTCTGATATTGTAATGTTTTTATATGAATTATTGTCATTTTTGTCCTTAAAATACCTAAATTTCCACATAATTTAATATTTTGGTCCATCTGTACTTTTTGAAGCGTGAATGTAGTGACTGGGTGGGTGGTGCGGATGTGAAACTACCCGAGTTTGCAGATAAATGGAAACCAGTGAGCTGCTGGGTTTCCTTACCTGACACTTCCTCCTGTTGGGCTGATTATGTTGGCCACCTGCTCTAAGAAATCCCCCATAAACATTTTACCTCCAAGGTAAAATTAGCCATATAACGTGTACTTTTAAAGCGATTAATTAAATTAAAAAATCACGCTACTATATATTAACAGTAATACATTGACATATTACACTTTATTCAATAAAACAAAATTGGAGTAAAGCTAAGCTTAGAAAGAAGGGATGCACCAATCTGAAAATTTGGCTGATATTGATACCCGATATTAATGCTGCTGTTACGGCCAGTAACCTATCAACACCCTGTAAAAGAGACCACACAGTCTACATTGCTTCTCATTTTCAGTTAAACACCCCATATTCTTGTGATGCTTCACATGAACAAACAAATACCACATAACCAAACACCTTCTGTCCCTCTCCAGAAACACTAGTCTAGAACAAGTTGGAAATCAACATTGGTTGTTAATATTGACCCAGTTTTACTTATCGGACCAATGTGTTTGGGGGGGGGGGGGGGGGGGAAAAAAAAAACTGACATTGGCTAATACCAATGTTATTTTCAATATATTGTGCATCCCTAATAGAAAGTGTGTTTAAAAACCTGTCTAAATTTGCAAGGGGGAAGAATGTTTTTGTGAGTTATCATTTTAATATTTTAATATTTTTTGTCAGCAGCATAATGAGGAATATTGTTCTTTTCACTCATGAGTCGTGTTGAATTGTGCGGTCTCATGTCTGAAGTTGTGAAGAAATCACTACATCTCACAGACGCCCAGGTCCAATAATGCTAATCCTGTATGACATGTAGGATCATTGGACTGAAAATTAATAAATATTTTGTGGTTGCAATATTGTTTCTCTGCTCTCCTCATTTTTTCGTGTCCTCAATTTGGTTTTAAATAATATCTCTTAAGATGGTGTGACATGATTGTATGATTTAGAAACAAACTGTTGGACATGACTAGGTGAGCTGACTAGATCACTATATTAGAGCTGTACATTTTGGAAAACTTGACATTATGATGACATATTTGCATCATTTATAGTTTACTACCTGCATTGTCCTAACTACTCTTCAATCCTCACCACTCTCTTGAGCTGTATGATCTCAGTCAACACCACAATATATCAGTTGTGGGTATAAACAACAATGATAGTTCATTTGAGCGGCCAAAGACCTTATTGGTGTTGGGGAAATTTTCTTTAACAAAGAGTGAGGAGAAACTGTTCCAAAAACCAGAGAGCCTTGAGCAGAACACTGCATCCAATTTTACAAGAAGGGTTTCATTCCATTCACATAGTTTGACAATCTGCTTAGTTACAAGGTTTACAGATTGCAAGCATACACATCTTCTTTCATAAGGGAAATTCAAGGACATCATGAGGGTGCAAACAAGAAACAATAGAATAACTTTATAGTAATACAGAGTTCAGAGAAGCGGCTTAACCCTCTCAGGCTCAAATTAAGTTGTAGTTGCAGGAAAAATCTGATATTTGGAGAAAATGATCATATGGGGTAGTAATATACAATTCAGACTTTTTTTTGAGAGAGACATTTAAACAGCATTTAGCTGTTGCAAATCTGCAATATCTGCCCGGAGAGGGTTAAGAAGACTTTCCACGAGCACGTGCACAACACAAGAATCACTGTACTGTTATGCATTGTTTTACTCATAATCATAGTAACCTTAAAATTTTCCACTACATTGGCAACAGTTTCCATGCACAGAACCCATCCCAGATAGGGCTGCACAATATGTTGTGAATATATTGTGAAGTGAAAATTGTTTTATTATTTTTCTTAACAATTTTATTTAATTCTTTTATTTAATTAACCATGTTAGTATTGCTCAATCTGTTAGAGTATGTAGGCCAGAGAGTTTCTGCAGAACCAGTCAGAGGGTTCCCTGCAGCAACTCCAGCAGGCTGATAGAGACTAATGCCTCACCACATATACCTCAGCAAGGGTCAGTATTTGTTAACAGATAGGAACACATAGTTTAGATAATTATAGTATGATTAAATAAGCCCTGAGGCTTAACAAGTTTCTCTATAGAATGTTACCAGCTCAGAGTTTCGAGAAATTGATGCACCTGCTGGGTATTCTGGTCTGACAATGTTCTTGTTATGCAAAATTGTTCCATTAGCAAACCTGATTCTTGGAAACTCACATATTTGAACAAGAATATGTTTATCATCTAAGGAATTAACTGACCCTCCAGTGAGGACGAGGTTGCACCCTCCCCAGTGACCATGCATTGTTCAACTGGAACTGGCTCTGAGCCAGGGAGTGACCACATTATGTGAAGGGTTCTCTATATTGTTAACATTCACTTACTTACTTGTGTCTCTGCTAGGAACGACCTGAGCAGACTAAAGTTGGCCGGTGATTAATTTTCCTCCCCACCCCATTCATGTACGTGAAACTGTCTTGAGCAACCATTGTTATTAATTGTCGCTCTCCATCTCGCTGTTCTTTCCTGTCAGGGTATTTTGCATCGTGTGCAGCTCCTGGCCCTGAACAAGCTGCTGGAGGGATCTCAAGATGTTCCTCATTGACCATCGCGAAGGCTGCATCCTTATAGCTGGCTGATCTGAAATCCCAACTAACACTGACTTTGAGCAAAGTTCACAGTGTTGTTGTTTGGACTATGTGCTATTCTATACATATATATCCACAATACCAACTGCCTTGGCCATAAATCTATCAAATTTCCTTAATTAAAACTGCTGGCCATCATGTCTCATCCCATGTATAATCCATTTGCCTCTGGGAATATAAATGCCTCTGGGGGACAATATGGACTCTCTACTAGACAGACGCAGGGGACCATATTGAGGACTATACCTAATCTCGGACCTGGATCTAGCATAAGCTTCCCTGGACAGTCATTTGATGGAACTAATTTGCCTGCAATCAACAGGCCCGAACCAGGTCAAACCACTTCAAACATTCATTTACAGAGTACCTTCAATATTTCTGCCAGAAATCAAATAACATACCAATCTTTTGTTCAAGGTGCCACAACAGAGTCAAGCTTTTCTGTCTCATCAGCTTCTCAATCCAATGTTTGTGGTGAGAGTAGTTCTATTAACTGGTTCCCAGATTACAGAAGTTCTAATAAAGATAATTCCTCTGAGTCTTCTTTAAATCCTTATTATTACGCAGCTCAACCAATCGGTCAACCTCCATCCCATGAGCTTGTTCTCACACCTGGGCTAGCTGAAAAGATTTTATTGCATTATGGATTTCAAAAAGAGGACTTAAATGAACTCATAAATTACCCTGACGAGGAAACTACAGCTGAGAAGCTACCCTACACTTTACAAAAGATTCGTATGAAGAAAGCCAACAGAGCTTTACCTGCGGCCATGTCAGACTCTATGTCTCAACCAAGTTCAAGTGGAATTGTTAGTTTGAAAAAGCCAATGATATTTCATGATGAACCACCATCGATCAGTTGTCGCGTATCTGGGAATGAACATACAAATGTTGAGGATAAGACTGTTGAGAGCTTACTCAATAAGGCTCAAAGTTGTGGATTCACTGTGCTGATGAACAATGAGGATAGCAGTCAGGCTAAAGGCCCGCCTGAACAACACTTAGAATTAAACACCAGTGGTTCCATTTCTTCACATGACCAGCTGGGCTCTATTACCTGCTTGAGCTCAGCAAGGAATATTGTAGCTCCGCCCCAACAGGTGGAGACTCAATCAAGCCAGACTTTGCAATCAAGCATCCCTGCCTTTTCTCTACAAAATAAAAGCAGGGACATTGTATCACCAAAGTTTGGACTCTATGAGTCTCCACCTGTAAAAGCACCAACTCACCCATTTACATCAAAAACACAGTCACCAAGTAATATAAGCCAGGATGTACGTTTAGGCGGACCTGTCCTTGTTCACACAAAAAGTAAAACTCAAGACCAAAAGTCAAAGATCAAAAATATGGCACCACAGAAGCTCCTGCAGAAGCAGTCACAATTGCCAATCACACAAGCTGTGCAGCCTGCAGAGCCCACTGCTTTGAGACAAGTTCCTGCTCCCTCTTTCACGCCCACTGTTGCAGAAGTTTCACATCCCATTCAACATTCTGGCAACAAAGTCGTTTCTTTATCTGTCCCAACAGTGGATCTGGTCAAGACCACTGATACACAAGGATCTAAGCACCAGTCTCCAGTAAAACCTGCAACCTTCAAGGGTTTGCCGTCACTAGCCAAGATGCATGACTGTACTGCGAGCAAACCAAGGAAGTTTCCACATACCTGTTCTTTATGCAAGACACGCTGTTCTCAATTGAAGGTGAGTAAAAAATTGTTTTCTCTAGTTAACTGGCGCTTGTGATTTGCTTTTCCTTTTCATATATATATATAAATATAAGCCCTTATTGTGGTGGTTTTCTTTCTCTCTTTAATGGAAGGCAATGTTTTGGTCACAGTGTATAAAATTGTTTACATGGATTTCCACTGACATTTAGTTTGTAGTTCACTGAAATCAGTGTGGGAATTTGCTTACAAATATGTGCTGAGTACTCAGCATATATGGTCCTAATATCAGAGAGGGATTCATCTATTAGGTGGGAATGCTTTCACAAATGGTCATTAAAAACAAAATAGTCTCAAACTGCTTTCCTCAAGGGTCAGAGTCCTGCATCTTGTAGTTGTGTTCCTTGGCCTAACCATTTGAATTACACAGTGAAGCTGCTTCACTAGCATGCAGTTGAGCTCTACAAAGTTCTGCTAATGAGCTAATATTGGAGCCAGTTATGCTGAAGCGGAGAGACATCTATAAGTTGCAGATCACCAGCCCTTGTGCCTTAAAGATATGGGGAGATCCCAAAGAAATACTGGATTAAGACATGAGAGAAGCAAAACTAGTCATAGGAAGATATATTCTTGTGTAAACTGAGTTACGATAAAGTGGTTTATTTTTGTATTTTTTTATTACATTAGTAAATTCCTAATAAGATTGGGATGGTCTATAGGCTAAACCTTTGACACTCACTTTATCACACGTCTCACTCCATGTGGGTCATCTTATTCCTGTATGTAGTAATATTACAACCCAGGGTAAGAAGTGTTACTTTCTCAGTTATGTCTTATTTTATTGCATGTTTTATATATTTTTGTACTTTTTTTCTCATGTAGTGCATTTATAATCTGGAATTATGTTTTGTTTTTTTTTTGTTTTTTTTAAACAAACCTGAATCTGAAATGTTGCCATTCAAGATGGAAGATCTGGACATATTTTTATCTCCGCTGTTGGCTTCTGACACTACTGCATTTCTCAATAGACTTTATCCTTACAGTCAGTTTGTCGGCTCTAGTAAACATCTAAATATCTACATTTCTGCCTTCAGAAATTACAGTGTAAACTTTAAATTATTGTTATACTAATGACGGTTCTACATGTTTGTTATTGTGACCGCTAGGATTGGACTGACCACCAGCAAACCAGTCTACACGTTGGGAACTGCAAACGTCTTCGGGAACAGTCAGTCTTTTGGGGTTTTTTCTGACATATTTTTAGGTTAAAGAGGAATGTTTTACACAACTTTTGTAAATGGACAGCAATATTAATCAAAGTGCAATGAAAGTATTTTTTTTTTTTTTAAATGTACTGGAATTATATACTTTTCTGATCTGTTGTTGTAGCCTAATATGAAAATTCGCCATTTTAAATCATTTTACATCAGTCCAACATGTTGCCAATGAATCATTGACACTATATAGAAAGGCTGTGTTTTATGTCCCCATAAACCCAAAGACCACTTTAGCTGATCACTTGATATTGTCCATTGTTCTAGGCATTCTGTTTAAACACAGAGTGGCTTTTTAAACACAGTGGATCAGAAGTTTTGTAATACTTGGACCAGACCATCTGGCACCATCAACTCCACCATATTTAAACTAGTTTACATCTCCTTGTTTTTCTGTTTCTGGTTCTTGGCTTGAACTTCACCGAGTTTGCCTTCCCCTTCGCAACTAAGTCTTGTGGATTTACTTGCTTTCCTGTGATTGGCTGATTTACTATTTGTGCTGTATAACAATTGACCTGGGTTTTTAATAAAGTGGTAAAATGTACAGTTGTGGTTACACCTTTCCTCTTAAATCAATGTTATTTAATAGTATTATTAAATATTCCACAGATACCCAGAGTGGGATGGCAAAGTACCAGGACAAAGGTATATTTCTGTATTTACACAAACGACAATGACTGATAGTGAATATATCTCTGACTAATGGTAAGTTTCACTATTCTTTTCCTGTATAGTGATGCCATTAGAAGTGCCAAGATTTCTTCCTCAACTCCAGACCACACTGCCCATGATCATAAAAAGAAAACCAGTGGTGGGACTCATTCCCGGTCTTGCTCTCACAGCCCACGTCGACGCTGCAGCTCTACCCGTAGAAGCACCACTTCCAGCAGTAGTTCACCCTCTAAAAATCGTTTTCTACGCCGTAGTTCTAGGCATAGAAGGGCAATTACTAGCAGTAGTTCTCGCTCTAACAGCCCTCGCCGACGCTGCAGCTCTACCGGTAGAAGCACCACTTCCAGCAGTAGTTCTCCCTCTAAAAGTCGTTTTCTACACCGTAGTTCTAGGCATAGAAGGGCCATTACTAGCAGTAGTTCTCGCTCTAACAGCCCTCGCCGACGCTGCAGCTCTACCCGTAGAAGCACCACTTCCAGCAGTAGTTCTCCCTCTAAAAATCGTTTTCGACGCCGTAGTTCTAGGCATAGAAGGGCCATTACTAGCAGTAGTTCTCGCTCTAACAGCCCTCGTCGACGCCGCAGCTCTGAAGGTCGAAGGGGAAAACGGAACAACAGGACACAATCACTTCATAGCCCCAGGCACAGTCACAGGTTTGTGTCAATGAAATATTTAAGTTTAGAGATAAAGATGTTAATTTGTATCTGTAGTTTCAGGTTTGTCTTTGCAAGAGTTAAAGATTATTAAAGCCTGCCATAATACGTTTATTTTGTTTTAGAAATTAGAACTTTATGTTTCCATCAGGTCCCGGTCTAGATCTACATCTCCACGGCACCACCGTCGTATTTTCTCCGACTATCAGAGACGTTCAAGTTATTGGGAGAGACGGTTTTCACCAAAAAGAAGGTTTAAGACTCTTGATTTACCAAGAAGGAGCTCTTATATACCATTGTCTCCAAGGAAAAATACTGAGAAATTGCGGTTGCCAAGGACGGGCCAGGAGCAACTCTCACGTACTACTAGAGAACGAGAACATAGCAATAAAAAACAGCGGTCAAGCAGGAGCCCCAATCGATGGTTGTCTTCAAGAAGTGAGGAGAGAAAGAGGTCACGAGGAAGGAGCCGTGACCGACAGCGTTCACCAAGAAGGAGCAGTGAGCAACAGTTGTCTCCAACAAGACCAGTAAGGACTGATAAGCAACAGACATTATGTCATGACAAACGACGTTCACCGCAGAAGAATCACAAAGCACAGTCATCACCAAGAGGAAATGATGGGAAGAAGTGCTTATCCAAGAAGCGTGAGGAGCGGTCTTCAGTAAAAGGAAGCCATAGGCGACAGCTGTTCCTGGAGGAATCTCCAAAAAAGAAGCCATGCAGTGAACAAATTCTAACAAAGCAACTCATGAATTCAGGTTTGTTTTTACAATATTTGATGCATATCGGCCATAAGTCTGTCACAATAAGCAATAAATCAATTAATCGCAGGATGAATTGGTTTATTCATGCGATTAAACCAATTATCCAGATTATCATATCTGCTCGTGCACTTCCAAATTTTTGTAACTTTTAACATTTAATACAAAACCATGGTGGGCCACTGGTGGACTGTCGTAGCGCCCCCTAGCACCAGGTTTAGCAGATTTTCTCGGGGAAACCGTGGAATTCATTTGACGCCTCCAGTATTAGCCAGTCTATTGGGCACAGTTGGCCAAATATTTTTATATGCTTTCTAAAGCAAAATACTAGTTGGAGTTCATTGAACTGTATTGGATTTGATTTTTTTAGGTTTGTTATGCACCAAAACTAATACTTTCTTTTTGGTTTATTATTCAAGCTTCTTCTGTACAAGAGCAGCTAAACACTGCCAGTGTGTTCGCACCTTTGGCTAATACTGTACTGGCTGAGCGAACTAAAAAACGGGCATCTTTATCATCACAATCATCATCAATGGAGGCTTCCACATCATCAGGAGGCAGCAGCCTAAGATCTGTTTCCTCGTCATCTTCCTTTAATACAACAAAGTTAACGTTGGACACAAATTTGAATCTGGTGCAACCTAACCTTCCAAGGAGTGAGGAACGTTCTACGACTATACCCAAGGTTGGTGTTTGGGTTTTATATTCTTGATATTTGTACGTAAAATATTAGTTTCCTATTAACCAGTCAGAAAGTTGCGTCAGAAGCTTTAAGTCTTAGACTCTCTTGCTGCCTCACTGCCTTAACTGAAAACACACTTTTCTCTTACTTCACTGTTACCCTCATGTTTTGCTCAGCAATGAGAGAAAACCACAAATATATTGGATTCTGATGCCTGTTGTGGACAATATTTAAATCCAGCTCCTATATTTCATCACTTGTCATTCATAACAGCAGCTGCAGTTCTTGAAGCAGCTTATTTTGTTTTTAACAGTCTGCCAAATTTATATTTCATCTTTTATTTATTTCTTTTCTCCCCAGCCTCCATTTGCCCGTCGCAGTAAACTGTCACCTCCAACCATGTTGAGGCTCAGAGGCAATTTTGATACTCTCTCCCATAGTGATGTGATCGCAGCCATGGAGTCCTTTGGAAAAACCAAATCCCTCTTACTGTTTAAGTCTAAACAAGAGGTATGGAAAATGTAGAATAAAACCTAGATCTGTCTCTTAATGCTATGTGAATATTTCTGCTTTGTTCTGTGCATATTTTACTTTCCGCAGCATCTTTGCGTGAGTTTCAACAAGAGAATTGGATAAAAATCACATTTACTAAAACCTGTAATAAAAATTGAACAAAATTTAAAATTTTGGTCATATTTTAGAATAATTACAGATAGGTTTAGTTGAATTAGGTTTAGTTGAGCCTACGTTGTAGGCTCTGTATTATTTAGTCTCCATCTATGTCTACTTAATGCATGTAAATAATTTGCATAAAACTAAAGTATTGGCTTCGTTTCAGGAAATTTGGCAAAAAACATAAAAATGTTAAATCTCACACAATCAGATTTAATTCTGATCATTTTATATTATTATTGAATATGAGACACTGATGCCCTTTATGGATGTGATTCATTTGTTCCTACAGTAATTGCACTATTCTAGTAAACTGAGTAGACGACACAAAATTCTTTTGAAAGGATCCATGATTAGTTGTAACAATAGACTTTATTTGAGAAATATTTATTTTAGATGTAAAAACAATACAGTAGTAATACTGTGTGCTGTTTAGTTTTTATCAATTTTAATAAAATGTTATCACACGAACGTTGCCATATTTATCACGCTGCAATGCATTATGGGTAAATGACGTCGAAAGGCCCCCCACATACTCTGGTGTACTGTCCGCGGACGTTCTTCATACTCGAAAGTACTGATTACATAAAATTCTCTCGTGACAAATTCCTTTATTTCACACAATCCTAATGAGAACTAGCAAGTTTGATGAACTATTTGGGCGCCTAGCTCTGTTTCTTCTCCATCTGGGAAGTTTTAACTCACCTCTCAGTGCGGGACAGAAAATGGCGGTCACATGGTCGGTTCATCCGGCAGACAGTGAACCGCTGCCCGGAGCAGCGCAACGTCCTACTGCGGGCACCTCTCTGCTCCGCTGCAGATAGAGAAGTCAGGGATAATGTCTTGTTTTTTGTTCTTATAATTCATCATGTCAATATTTGCGTGAATATATAAAGCCTGTTGCTGCTAAGCATTTTCACTTACGTGTCTATCACGTCTCCGAGACAACTTTATGTCGACTGTTATCATGTTGATGTCAAGTTTGAAACAAGATGAATTCATAAAACCCTTATTCTCAACTCTATCAGCCCGGTGTCACATGAAAACCAGTTCGATGTGAACACTGTTTCCACCGGGTAGTTTAATGTGCGACACCGAGTACGCGTTCATAAAAATCTGTCCTCGCGCGGACATGTCGACATGTCCGGCGGACGTCCGCTTCGAGTCCGCGCGGACTGAAGTGCGCCCGAGTATATTGGGGCCTTAACGGTCCAACAGCGATAGCACTTTAAAGCCTAAACAGTGATGATTCACGTCTTTAAGCCTTTTCAAATTGAACCGGAGCGCGTTGTAATCAATCGGGATGTAGAAATCATAAGAGGTAATGAAGATGAGAAGGACCAAACAGGAGGAGGGCAGAGTTGGCCGTAGCCGTAGCTGGTGTTTGCCATCTTCAGCTTCATAAATGACACAGTGAATGACTCTTACCTCTGGTCGAACTGCGTGATCCGGTAAGTACTTCTGTAGCTCTGTGTCCGGTTCGGTGTTCGTCCGTGGCGGCAGTAGAACCGCCGGTACATCCGGGCAGGATCGCAACTACATATTTTTGAGGTGGATGCGAACATCTCACGGGCGCCTCCCCCCCCCCACCCCCCACCTCCCCACCCCCCCCCCCCCCCCCCCCCCCCCCCCCCCCCATCCCCCCCCCCCCCCCACCCCCCCCCC
>CAEFZY010074263.1:0-31793 GCA_903066815.1 Brachyrhaphis roseni
GAGAGAAAACTACACACGCTGTATGCTGAACCGTGGATTTTGTTTAATAAAGTTGCACAAAAGCGAGAATATATGAGGTTTTTTTTAGTTCTTTTTAAGGGTGCAACACTTCCACCTCACAGAGCAGCTCCTCCCTCCCCCACCGCCATGCTCTCCATTCCTCCACTCAGCCCCTTCAGACTAGCCAACAGCAATTAGCAAACACCTGATTACTGTTAGGGTTAGGCTAATTGCAATTGATTGCAAGTTGCGATTTTTCACTATATTCACCTGAAGACAGATATATTTTGCACATGCAAGTTCTCATTCAACTTCATTAAAATACATAATCAATCATCAGAGCCGCTTTCAATCTAACAAAGGTAAATTTTTGGGATTATGGAGTCATTAGATGAACCTGATGTGATAAATTTGCACTGCGGGAACTTGATTGTCTCTAAAAAACAAGAAAACTGTGAAAGATCTTTCTGTATCCGAGCTACTTCTCAATGCAACACCTCTATCTGTAGATCTAAGGATGGAAGATCCAGTGAGATGGCAGTATCTCATTATGTCTTTCATTCATTAGTCTAATGACAGAAGAATGGAAGTTACAGTGAGACACAGACAATTGGAGTATCTGGGGCAGTAAGAGAGGTGAGGGGTCGATCTTGTCACCCCCCACAAGATTCCACCCTGGGCGGTTGCCCATAGCAGAATCTGGCACTGGCTGATTAATCACAATTAATCACTATGCCTAACTTTGTAAGCTTGAAATATAAATTTGTACACAGCTGTGCAAGCCCCTCTTGCTGCACGCCAACTATTTAAAATCCAAGCAATTCTCTTGCATTTGTAGTCTCCTATACTCAACAGCAACTAAGAGATATTTACTCCACTACACATGCATACAAGTGGTGCCAAACTTCTTCAGGAGGCAATTGGTAGTAACAGGCCCGAAAAGATGCAACTAAGGAGCAGATTTAGAAGTACACAGAAAGCTACGAAATTTATTAAAAACTGTGAGCTGAGCTGAAGTACATAAAAGAGAGAAATTCAAATACATGCTGAGAGTGAAAATCCTTTCTAAAAATGAAGATATACCACAGATTTCAAAAGAAAATAAAAACGGGAGAGCGCAGGTAATAATAGCGCCCCCTTCATTTCCGGAATGCAATGATCCCATTTCCACATAAGGTATGAGACTGACAGAGGTCTGGCCCCGCCCCTTTCCGTTTGCTGCAGTGAGGTTCTTCTCGGTGAACTGAATTATAAAGCACTTGTGTTGCACATAATGCTAGCTGAGAGATAACCGAAGTTAGCTTTAGCAAAGAAGCGAGAGTAGCTCAATATAACCACATAAAATATATTTTTGTACACAAACACAAAACTGCACATGATCCAGCGGTCCAATCACGTCCCATATACTTTCCATACGCATTTCAGATCACAGTAAAGAGCTGAATTTTCAAAACCCAGCCACCTTACTGTATTTTCATGCTGGCTGTAGTTTTTACAGCATTTTTGTTACAGTGCAGAATAATATGAAACAGACAATCTGTAAAAATAAAAAATAAAAAAAAGAGCTTTTTAGCCTCCTCTCTACACACCAGCATGATAGACAGCGCTAAGTCACTCCTCCTGGCTGTGATTGGTTGTTTCTGACCAGGACTGGTGCATTTTTACAGATGGAAGACTGTATTATACCATTATGACTAATGGTATTATATATTAAACAAGTATGTAAGAAACATATATTTTTTTATATATAAAAGTTCCATAATTCAGCTTTAAAGAGATGATAAAAAAAAACACCTGAATTAGCCAATAGAATACAAATAATTAGATTACAATTCCCTTGAGATAAAGCCCACAAGCTGAAGGTCATGTAATGAGCTGGAGCAGCGTTTACATGACGGAGATATGTTTTTATCATATCACCTCCAGTGTGTTTGGAACGCTCTGTTTCTTCCTGTCCTCCTCTCTGGACGTACAGAGCAGAGCGATAACCACACACTGCTGGTGGAGCACAGAGCGTCTGGAGGCAGAATGACGGTTTATCATTGAGCTGCAAGCAGAAGATTTATCACAGCAGAGATGCTCTGGTTGTTAGAATACACACTTATCTGCTCATATCGTTTCATATCAGGTTAGATTGTCATGCAAGGAAAAGTAGTTTATGGTTTTCTGGACATCACCAGGCTGGTTTGTAGGCTGAATGTAGGTCTAAAGCATATCAATGATATGTTTATAGCTATCGACTGACTGTACATTTTTTAAATCTAACTGATTAAAAATTATGTCATACCTAGCACATAGACATGCTCAGTTATGATTGTCATTTTTCTATATATTTGACAAGTTTTGGTTTCCACTAATAGTTTGAGTTGACCAACATCTGACTGGAAGTGATATTAATATTTGAGTCTGAGGCGAATCTAATAGCGAATCTATGGAGGGAGCTAAAGATTAGGGTGATGGTAAAGAGGCCTTCCAGTCTCAACGGCTTTGAGCTCAGAGATGAATCAGAATACCAGAGGACACATGGAGAAGCTGCTAAGCAAAAGGAAAGGGTTGCTGTGATGGCAATGAAGACGTTTTCACTGAAAACTGAAATTTCAAAAACTTTATTTTTAACTTTCTTTTTTGAAGCAGAATAATTTGGGATTAAGATGAGATACAACATTTAATTTTCCTTTGGAATCAAACAAGTATTTTTGAACTGAATCGAATCTCCATAATTAATTAAAGACACATACCAAGACCAATACTATTACTTTTCGGTCTCCTGGGTCGCCCTGTTACAACGAGCCCATCTTCACAGAGCTGATACTCAATTGTAATGGAAAATGAGTCAAACTAAGCCGAGTCGATCCGAGTGGAGCTGCACTGAGAAGAGTCATTACAGACCTGGAGTTTATCTCAGAAAATAGTAAGTGACAAAATATTTGACATGCATTTAGCTGCACATTTTCTTATATGCTCGTCATACATGGTGCTTTATGTTTTTTTGTTTTTTTTGCACCATTTACAAAGCCAAAACTGGAGCAAATACATAAGTTGTGTTTTTCAAGTTTGTGTAGACTGTAGGGTGAAATCCAGGCACCTGCAGATTTTGAGCAGATGTAAAAGTATGGCTGGGAAGAAAAAACAAATCCATACGCGTCTCAAAGCATCTTTCTGTGCCACTTCTGTGGCTTAAACCAGCAAATACATAAAAGTGTGGCCTTATTTCACCACAGGAACCGATTCACCAAAGATCACAGCCCTTCCCTCTGAAAATGAGACAAACGTTTTCTCATCTGTCTGATTTAAAAAGATCTTACACAGAGAGATTTACACCTGAAGATTGTTTCAAGTAAAAGTCTGTCAAGAGGTTATGACTAATTAATATCTAATCTTTCCTAGGCACAGTTGAAACCATTTATTTTTATACACAGAGTATTTGCCAAATTTGGTATTTATTTCAAAAGTCAATGTTTTGTTTATTTTATATCTGGAATTGGTTTTACTAGATCTGTTTTTGAGATCCAGAAGCATAACAAAGAAATTGTGTGACAGTAACTTATCTCACTTGCCTGGCCGTTTGTTTCCCGACTGACAGGATTGTTTTCATGGTGCTCGTTACATTAAATCAGGGGGCTTTGGACAGTTGTTATCCAGGTTTTTGTTATTGTTGGATCAGATTTTTTTTTTAATCCAATCTAAACCCCGTTCCTCGTCTGCCTTGCTGACATTGTGTCAGTGCTGCAGCCTCTCTGTGCAGTTCTGCTTGGTAATTATGATTCCTGCTGCACATCTAACATGTTTCTTGTGGCGACAAACTGTAACATGATCTGTGAAGATGTCAGAGCACATTCTGAACAGCTCCATTGCTCATCTACACATTGGACTAAAATATTACACTACATCAATCAGTACAGAGTAAATACATCAATATGTCATCACTCTCTTCATTTGTCACCCACAATAAAAAAATGCAAACTAGACTGACATTATTGCTGCAACACCACAAATAAAAACAAAGAATTCAATTAAATTTTAATGCTAGTTTGACTTTTTAAGTTTCTTTTTTTCCTGAATGTTTCATGTTCTACATGTTTTAGAGGGAACCTTTTGAATTTTTAATTTTAAGTCTGTTTAGAGAGTTCTAGGACCAGACACTTTTGCTCGGTTTAAGCTTAAATATGAAGGCTGGAATCACAATAAACACAGATGTAATATCCCTTCAGCAAACTGGGAAAACCGAGATACTGACACAATTGCTTTGTGAGCTTCTGAAATCAGATTTTAAATACTTACGTTAAATGAAGGCAGGTATTTTGAGCTCATTTTTTAAACACTCTGCCTCCTAGTGTGACATGATGAATTAGAAATAACATTTTACTCTTGGAAATCTGTCATCGCTCACACTCATCTGAAAACCTTTATGTCTTTGCTTCTTGCAGAAGGCCTTCATAATGACATTAGGTTTACCTGAAATAATCCTTCATTCCACAGCTGATGCTCCTCAGATTGCCCAAGTCGTAAAACAGTGAGTACCAGTGCTGGAGTTGTTGGTTCCACATAAGCAGTTCTGAACCAAAGGAACATTTTCTAATGTGTAAAGAAATGTGTAAAGAAATATTTAAATATTTATGCCCTCCGTTAGGGTTTTGAGGGGTTCTTTAGAGAGAAGTGATGTGAAAAGTTGGACCTTAAGACCTGACACAATACAACCCAGAAACTTGGTCATCTTTAGATGTTGAGTTTGCATCAGGTGGAGACGTTGAGTAGATTTTATGCATTTCACGGAAAAGATGAAAAAAAGAAGATCAAAAGACTTCTAATAAAAACCATGGAGAATACAGGGAACCAGACTAAACAAAAAACAGAATCCAAATGAGAAGACAGCAGGGAATACCAGGGAAGGGATAACGGGACAAACCAGGAAAGAGTGACAGCAGGAGAAATGTATTGGTACTGGGAAAGTGAATGTGAAACAATGTGTTAGCCAATAGATGATCAGCTGCTAGCTGATGACAGAGGGGAGAAAATAGAAGCCAGGCTGAGGAGAGAGAGAGAAAGTGGCACAAGGGGCGAGGGAGAATACATGAGACGAGAAAAAAAAAAAGTTAAATATTGTTTAGTTTTTATTACTTAAAGTGATAGTTTTAGTTTTTTCATACTTTGGTCAATTTTTAGGACCAGATTTAAAAAAGGTGAAAGTATTATATTGTGATTATATATACATATATTGGGTAATAAATACTTAACAGAAAATACTGTTTTCAAAACATGTTTCAAATTATTGTTACCGAACAATAACTGACTGGAGTTTTATCACAACTTTTGCTGTCACTATTTTACAGCCAAACGCCACCAGTAGGAGAACAGAGAATCGTAATTTGATACCAGCTGACAAAAACTGCTTGTGTGTGGGGAAAAAATCAAGTCAGTTTGACAAGCTAAAGCTGAAAAACAAATGATATTATATCGGTTATTTCAGTATGTTTTAGTTAGTTTTATAAACTGACAATGTAGCTCCAATTAGCTTTAGTTTTTTCCCCATTAATTATCAGTTTTATTTATTTCTGTTAATAAAAATGTTTTCTCAATTTCAGTTTTCATCATGTCGTTAGTTTTAGTTAACTTTGATGACCTTGACTTTGATGAGCGTTGAGTCACTCAGACTGCATGAACAGAGAAATACTCCCTAACAGTCAGGAACCTCAAACTCAATTGACTGGCTTCCTGATTCTGTTCTTCCTACCAAAACTACCAGCTGAGGTTATAATTCTCTTTATCTTCTCTTTTTTTCAGAACCATTTCACACCAACCATTGTTTCTATTTTTTTTTTCAGTTTTTTTTTTAAAGCCCATCTCCCCTTTCTGAGAAAGCCAACCGCCCCCAGCTCCCTGCAGGAGGCCTGGCATGTATTCCTGTTGACATGCACACACCTGCACTACTGCACAGGAATGTGGCCTATTTCTTCACGCCAACATCTCTTCCAGATTCAGTGTTTCTTACTTCACTCCTGTACTTTATATCCTTACAACACCATATTTGTAAAACAGCCTGCTTGGTGTTTCCAGATTCCAGTGGAAGTGTCCTCCCATGTTGGCCTTGGTTGTACCGATGCAGGTGGAAGAACCGTCTGGTGAGGCTCAGCAGGGGTTCAGTTCATTGCTGCTGCGGATCAGATCAACACACTCACTTTTCTTTTCCGAGATCACAGGCAGTGGCGCAAAAAGTGGAACGCCAAAACTAGGCAAAATAAGTATTTCCAATCAGCATTTTCTGTGCTCTGTTCATAAAGTTGGAAAGTGGTCAGGGGTGTAAATTGTCATCCATCAAAAATGACGGACGGCCTTCCAATTTGTTAACACTTTATTTGACGGGCTGTCAATAAGACTGACATGACACTGTCATAAACATGACATAACACCTGCTACAAACATGAGTAAGTCTTCATGAATATTTATGACTGTTGTCATAAATGTCATTCGGTAAATCATGACACTTTTAATACACAGTTGACATTCAAAATGTCTTTGTTATCAGAACTTGATATTAACTTACACAAAATTGTCTTTTTGTCTAGATTAATGTCAAGTTGTCATAACACAGACATTATAAAGTGTTACCTCAGATTTTTCTGTCACCATTTAAAGAAAAATATAAACTCTGTTCCACAGTCAGTTCTGAAGTTGTAGGTTTTAATTCTTTCCCTGAATCAAACAATGTCATTACCGGACATTACCTCTTCAGACTGCACAGTGTTGTAAGTAAATCAGTTTTCAAAGTCTAAAAAGAACAGAACAAGAAGAATTTTTATTTTTGATATTTTTAGCCAGTAGTGTCTTTGTAATGACGTAGTTAGCTTAGCTTAACAATGAGAGAACGCCAGAGGTAAGTTACGATTACTTATTCTAAAATTTTCCAGTCATGTTCAATGCAGTGTTCAATGGAGAGACATTCATTATCATGAAGCTACAGCCAACATAAACAGATTATGAGACATTAACAGTCCATGATCCACTGACGTCACTGGCCCCCAATCAAGCTCATCTCCAAGTCACTTCAAGAGTTTATTTGTTCCTTTTACTTTTTGCTGTGAGAACTTTTCTTGCGAACTGGTAGTGTAAACTGATGTAATATTTCAGACTATTTTAATGCTTTAACTTGAATTAGGACTTTTTATACGTTCTGTCAAACAACAGAATAAAAGTAAGCATAGTCTAACTTTGATGCAGTTGTTGGTGGCTCTTCAGTTTATGAAAAACTGGTCAGATTTTACACAATTGCACTCTACTAATTTTTAACACAACTGAAAATAAAATAAAAAAAAAGCAATGAAGCAATCACTCTGTATGGAAATGTTTTGTAATGAATCAATACTCATGTAGACTTTCATTCCTTGATTCAGTTCTCCAGTCATTACAGCAGCAGCACTGCTCTGCTTGCTGTCCAACACTCACACCCTCCAATGTGTCTTATGAATCAATATTTCCTTTGTGTGTGTTTTTCACTCTACTTAATTAAATAGCATAATTATACATTTTCAAACTGACTACTATCAGAGCGACCTCTGACTCGTTCTCTTCCAGGAGAAAACATGAACACAGAGCCCCATCAACCCAATTTGTAGAAAGGTCACGTGAATGAATTGCCTCTCAGACACAATAAAACGTGTGCTTCTGTGTTGCACTGAGCGTAGAAAACTGCCACAGTTATTACAAATATGTTTTGAAAATTTATGATGACTAAGTTGGTTTGTTTATATGATTGGAGTACAGGAACGCACATTTTTACAATCTTGTTGCATAAAATAAATAACCGTGAACATGTAAAGTTGACTCATAACTGTCTTTCTGCAGCCAGGATTCTGTGAGAACATATACAAAAAACGTATAAGTAGGCAGATGTTGCAGATTTGCAACAGCTAAATGCTGTTGAAATGCTGTTTAAATGTCTCTCTCAAAAAAAGTCTGAATTGTATATTACTACCCCGTATGATCATTTTCTCCAAATATCAGATCTTTCCTGCAACTACAACTTAATTTGAGCCTGAGAGGGTTAAAAAAACTCAGAAAAAGTGTAGATTTAAGAAAACTACTCGTGTTTTTGTGTGTATATTGGAAAACTGAGATTTAGGGTTTCATCCTTTGCAGTCTGTGACAAATAATGTGTCAATATATCCACATAGTTGCATCGACCCGATTCCCAATCGACTGCTGTTTTATTAACTTTATATTCCAATGAACTATAGGAGTTAAACCAACATAATCTCTCCACACAAATATTTAATTTTATTTATTTAAGCTTTATTTCACCAGGAAAATCCCATTGAGATTAAAAACCTCTTTTGCAAAAGAACGCTGGCCAAGACTGGCAGCAGCACACACAGATTACAGAACATTCACAGGAAAACAGAAAACTCTAACACCGTCATAAATAAATTAACTAAAAGATTCCTCAATTGAAACGTTTACAGACAGATGATTTTTTTTCCCCAGAATCAGTAAGAACAGCCATAGAAACATCTAGTAATAGCAGCAGCTTCAGCTTCCAACTGGTTCCAAGAAGATGGCGAAGAAAAGTGAAAAGATTTGTTTCCAAGTTTAAATGAACCACCTGGTCTAAATGTTAAATTCCCACCAGTGAGTGGTTGTTTTGAAGCCATCTGATATAGGTTTTAGCTCTGAGCTACACTGCCACCTATATCTATTTATATGGGTTCATGTGGACGAAAACTTTTCTGAAACAAAATCCATGTAAAATATTTCTTTTAAAAGATTTGGTGGAGATATTTGCAATTAGAAAGGCCCAGCTATGTGTGAACAAGGCTTTAGTAGTGAACCTCATTTCAAACCAAGTGAAACACCCTTCAGTCAGTCAGTACTAGATCGCATTAAAGGACATATTTGACTCCTGTATCTGTTTTGTTGTTTCTGCGCTCTCTCCAAAGTGACACCTGGAAAAAATTAGCTTTTCCTTTTAGATAATATCATTCGCTTTATGTCACATATGGCCCGGATGCATTAGAGCTAAATATCTTTCTGACCACATCGTTCATTTTCCCGTGTGTCTAACAACAGAAGGGGTCTCTGCTTTCCGTGGCTCTGTGAGCGGGGAGGGGCGAACCACCGTACCACCTGCTGCTCCAGGTAGGAGAAACAAGAGCATATGTTGTTTTATGAGGCTGCGCCTGAATTGGTGCAACCACATCTGTTCGTGCTCATGTTCTTAAAGTGCTGCATCTCCGCTGGCGTCTGTGTTTATACGGGGGGGATGGGGACGATACGCAGAGATTCCTGGGTGTCTGGGTGTGTGCTGTGTTCTGCTTCAGTAGCTCCATTTGGCCGACACTCTGTGGTCTCTAGACCTTCTTTAAGACCTGCCTCAACTAGGATCAGGCCTGATCTCAGTTCTTTTATTTGATCCTGTCTCTGTAGCAGCAGACAAACACAAAGAACTTATAGGTGATTCACACAACTGACTAACACTGTGCAAACACACAGAGCTGCAACAGGAAGCTCGTGGAACAGCACACACTCTTTCAGATGACGTCCGCTGATCAGAGCAGGACACAACAGAAAAAAAATAAAAATCCCAATCTTGAGCTACCTGTTTATCTCAGAATTTAAACTATGTTACAGATTCACTACGATCAGGTTTATCTCATAGAATTTCTTTTCCGAAGTTGTCATTTGATGTCTGAGGTTTGCTTTCTGTCTGATGGCAAACAGAACAGCTGCAACTTGCCCGATTTCTCTCTCTTCCTACTAGCATGTTGCTAGTCACATGTTTTTTGTAAAGTTTATTGAATAACAAGATAAAACATAAAGAACAGAACACTGTGAAGGTGACAGGAACTTTCGCAGCTATGTGACGCACAAAACATCATATACAGTAGCTGTGACCAAACATCTTCAGGACAAAACAATGTCTTCAGGTAAATGACATTGTTTTGTCTTTTACCTGAAGATTTGTGATGAAACTACAAATGACTCACTGGAAATTTGCTCTCTGGCCTGTGTAGCATGTCCTATTGCAAACCAACCACAATGAGTAGCAGCAGAAGATCCTGTTATGTTGATGAATCAGGATGAAGGACAGTAAATAATGTAGTCCAAGTATAGTCTAAGTCCATGGATTTCCTCTGATCTTGTCCATAGTAACAAACATCAAATGAAAATGAAAATAAGATAAGTGAAAAGTTTGCATTGTAAGTGTTTTGTTTTATCTTAATTTGTCTGGATCATTTTATTTATTTATTTATTTATTTATTTATTTATTTATTTATTTATTTATTTATTTATTTATTTATTTATTTATTTATTTTATGACTTGAACGTCATTGATTTTCCAACAGAAAGATATACCACAATTCCACACTTAGCATAGCCCAATTTACCAATGACCAAATGAACCGGAGCATCCAGGCAAACAATCTGGAGTTGGGTTAAAGCGGACTAAACAGGGAAGGTGTGAATGCTTCCTTAAACTTCTTCTGTTTAGTTGTAATGTTTCTCATAAAACTTTTTAAATATCTGACAATTCAAGACGATTCAAACCTACTGTTTGATCTTCATGGTTTTGCTTTTTCACTAATATTCTCTAACAAACCTCTGAAACCTTCACACATCATTTATACTCAGGTTAAAACACACATGTGGACTTTGCGTGATGTTTGAAGCCGTTTGGCAGCATTGTGTTCTTCTGGAGGCATTAGAATAAGCTGAGCTGAAAAAACCCAATGCAGCCATGAGTCATTTTCCTACAGTGAAATATAGTGACGTTTGTGGCTGCAATGTGACAAAATGTGGAAATGCGCAGGGTGTGTGAATCCTTTTGAAAGTCGTTGGATGTTTCACTCCAAAGTGTAGAAAGAGACTCTTTTTTTTTGTTGCAATTGCATTATTTTTTTTTCGGCCGCATCGAAATTAGTTTATTTCGCAAAACATTTTTTCTGCTTCACACGAGTCACATGATCAACAACAGAATGTTACTGTTGACACAAACCACGAAGAAGACGACAGGAAGTGGTAGGAGCAGCATGTTTTAATGACTTATTTCATGAACAAAGTTATCCACGTAATTTTAATTGTCTTTCTTTAACTGAAACTAGGCAAATTTTTGTTCTTTGGACAATAATGAAATATTTCTAAAATTTTGCACACATTTGAAACACAGCTGTTGATCCTCCCTTTTGAATTGTTACCAGCAAACATCCAAACCAGCTGCCAACGTGAAGACAGTTTCTCAGGAACCAGTTTTAAAAATGATAAAAAGAGAAATGATTCAAATATAAACCTCAACTCTGAAGCACAACTCCAGTCTACTTGGGTTAAAAGCATTACTGGCTCTGCTGCAGGTCACAACAATCATCTGGACTTAACAGCAAAAAGTTGTTTTTTTAACAGCAAAAAGTTGTTTTTTATTGTTTACAAGAAAATAGTGATTAACCTCTAAATCCAACAGAATAAACTAAAACATCAAGGACAAACAGTTTTTACAGTGTAAGGACATAGGAGCACAGTGTGCCTGTTTGAAATGAGATGCCTGCTCATGCTTATTTATGCTGCCCTATGAGTCACATCTGCATGGTGACTTCTGTTGACAGGTTGTTGTTTTTTTTTCCTAGCAAGACTCATGCTAATAATGTGAAATAAGCACAAACACACAAAGAGCTGATGTTGTCATCACCTCAGAGGTGCTCGATGCTCTACACGAGATCCAAAATGTCACTTCAGCTGGGTGGTTTCCCTTCAATGGGACTCTGCTGCTACTTAATATGAACACTGCCTGCTGTCAGTGTTCATATTATAGAGTCGTTACACAGTATTAGCAATCTTTGTTTGAACGGCATTTATAGGTGACTGTAACCCACAGTGGTTGACAGAAGGTGGATCAGGCGCAGATAAAATAGCTAGTACAAATATTAGCATTAATCAAACTAAGTAAGCCTCCATCCACTGACCTTAACATGGTGTTTATCTCCAGCAGTCATTGGTTGAGGGGCAGGTTATACTCTGGACAGGTCAGCGATCTAAGACAAGGCAACACAGAGACACACAGGACAAAGAACCATGCACACACACACACACCTGATGACAGTTTAGAGATATTAAGAGTGTTTTCACACCTGATAGTCCGGTAGACCCGGTTTGATTGAGGACCAAAACTGCAATTACATTTCCAGTTGGTGTGCTTCATTTTCAAACAGCGCTGTGTCAAATAAACCAAACTAAATGAAAAACCTAAATATCAATTAATGTGCATTGTCCCTACCAAATATATTAAAACAAAAAGTTGTGAAATTGAAGGAAGCAATGTTGTAAAAATTTTTTTAACAAAAATCAGAGAAGAAATATGTCCCCTTTACACCAGTATCTATAAACAGAATCCAGTGCAAGCATTTCTCTTGCAGTCCCGCTGTGCTGTCAGTAGAAGTGACTCTTCATGAGGTCAAACAGTCAGATTGTGGAGCAGCATTGGCATTATTTGGATATTTTAACTTTTACATGATTCATGTAAGATTTTTGTGGTGAATGTTCAGTGTTTTGTTTTAAAGCAAAGCAAAAATTAACTTTTCACAAGCAACTCTATGAAGCAGCTATGTGTTTGTTGAAGCCATTCATTCCAAATGAATCCTAACTCTAACTAAGAGTGATCCATCGGAGCTCAGCAGTTCTCCAAATGAACTTGGTGTTCAGGAACAGTTTCCTTCCCTCAGATTCCCTCTCTCTCTCTCTCTCTCTCTCTCTCTCTTCCTTTCTCTCTCTCTCTCTCTGTCGCTTCAGACCAGTTGGTGAACTTAGTGACAGGAGCTCAAGGTCCACTTTGCTATTCTTAGTGCTCCTGGAATGCTTTTCCTCCGCCCTGTTATTTTGTTTGTGTTCTCTTCACGCGGCTCATGTTAGGAAACTTGTTTAGCCCGGCTGCTCAAAGCCGGGATAACAAGCGGCCCCTGAGGCCAGTGACGTGCCACTGAACTGTTGGTGAGACGGAACAGTCACCATAAGATGAATAACAAGCTTCCTGTTGTTCTTTTTTTTTTTTTCAAGGAAAAAAAAAGTACATTTGTCATCTTGAACCTAAACAAGTCCTTTTAAGGCTCTGAAATGTGACCTTGAAAATAATCAAAGTTGGTGTGCAGTTAGATAAGCCAAACACAAGATTGTTCAGAGTGATTTGGGAAAGGTTAAACATTTAATGGACGGGTAGTTTAGCAGAGGAAGTAATGAATCTATATCTACAACATCTGTCTAACTGGACAACAGTAAAACTTCCTTTCAGTTCATCTATGCAGCACAAATTCACAACACGTCACCTCAACGCACTTAAAAACAAGCTAATTAATTCCAATCACACATTCATTCCAGCTGAGCCTGGTTGTCAAACTATGCAGTGCAGCCACTGACTTGTAGCATTCACTCTTTCTGAGCATTCAGCAACAATGGAGAGGAAAAGCTCCACTTTAAAAGGAAGAAACGCCCAACAGAACCAGAACCAGAACCTGGTTCAGTGTTATTGCTCCCAACTCGGGGTGTCAGGGAATAAACAAAAACTGGTCTGGGACTACTTCCTTTGTAGAAGTTCATGCCAGTGCTTGGTATATTCTTTGTTGACTTCATTGAGGAAAGAGAGCTAAGCAAAGAAACTCTGAACTGGTTTTAACATCTGTAGGATGGAAGAGAGCACACACAGTCAGTCACAACCAGTTATGTCTAGGAGAGATACAGGATCAATCATCTGAAGACTTGTTCACATGGCAAGATTATGTTGATTTTTGTCTTCCAACATCCTGATTATCACGTTTGTTCTAAAGATGATCTTAAGTGATGTTCCTGAAGTGTTTGGTATGTTGAAACCACTCTGATCTACAATTGGGGCTATTCAACATGTTGGATTGCCTTGTGTTGTTCTCCGAGAACAAACGAGGATGCAACCTGTTTGAATGAGTCAGGTAGCCAATCAGAAAGCGAGGTGACAGAAACATGGAGGGGAGCAGAAGACAAAACACCACTCCCACAACGGACCAGAAAGACCAGTGGATGTTGGTGACATCTTCACCATTGCTCGTATGAAGAGAAAAAAACAGAGAGAAGATAATGTTGAAAGTTGAAATAACAGCAAATAACACCAAATTAGAGAGAAGGTGTAGAATGTAGCAGAGCGAGGAGAAGTGGTCAGTCTGTCCTGCTGCAGCCTGAGCATTTAGAAGCTCAGCATAACCAAACTGTTCTAACTATAGGCTTTATCAACACACAAAGGTTTAAGCTTGGTCTTTAAAGTAGACAGGATGTCTGCCTCATGGACTAAAACTGGCAGCTGGTTCCCCGGGAGTGGAGCCTGATCAGTCCCACACAATACAATCCTTGGTATATTACAGTCTAACCTAGTCTAAAATCCCAATTGGTATAAGATAATCCATCTATGGAAGGAACCAGCAGACTCCATCAAGTGTGCAGCAAGCATGAGTGTGAAGGAGCGACTTATTTGAAGAGGACGAGAACAGCAGAGTATACTGTAATCGGCCATCTGAACTTTGACAGTGAAGATCTCTGCAAGGCTGAGCCACACTGACCAAATCGCTTCTCATCGTCACAGTTGCGTGATGAAAGTTGGCTCATTTTGTTCTCAGCCTCATGTTGTCCACCCCATCTCGTCTCGATGTGTACACTAAACATTAAAAATGATGTTGGTTGGAATAAGAACATTTGTAAGTTGAAGTCTAAAGAAGCGGTTACATGTTTTACAGTCATCTGAAGTCATCTCGGTGGTTTCCAGGCAGCCAACAATTGCCTCTAATAAGCTAAAGTACCACAAAGCTCTTGTGTTAAATATTAGCAAATAGAAATATATGATATACAAATTATAACACAAGTGAGAAGTTATAAGTAATTTAAATATGCCCTAAATATAAAATAAATTAAATTGATAAAAAGTATTTACATGGAAATATGTGAATCAATAAATGAGTCCAGATAGAAAGATGTTTAAAATGAACATCTTTGTTTCTTCATAGGGACTTTATATTGACTTCCATTCATTTTCATTCCTTTCTACAGCCTAACACTGACCTCTACCCTAAACCCTAACCCATTACCACTACATGCCTTACCATAAACCTAAAATAAACTCCATTCACACTTAAGCCTGATCCCTAACCCAGAAACAACACTTCTTCTTCTGGGAGAAGTGTTGTTTCTGCTCCGGGCCTAAAGGGAACAGTCGGTCCCCACAACATGCTATTTGATGGGGAAATGGTCCTCAAAATGTATCTAATGCAAGGCCACACACAACGCAAACACACCCCTGTGGAATAAAAGTATACACACATACACACACACATGCCGAGTAGAGAGGACATGAAATTTTCACACAAATTCCAGCAGAGTGGTCTTGGCCAGAAGGCAGGTGTGTTTACTTTGAGCTGTGGTTCCCAAAAGTTCAGTTTATGGCTTAGAAAATAACAGAAGCAGAAAGCTTGACCATGACTAAAGCTGTTTGAATGAAACAAATGTTTCCAATAGGTCACAAACACAGAAAATATTTCAAATTAAGTTCAATCTTTGCTTTTTTTGTCACAATAAAATGTTTCAGATCATTTACCCAGAGCAAATAAAATAAGTTGCTTTTAATTGATTTTACTTATTTAGAGAATATAACCATCCAAACCAATCCAGCCGTTTGTGAAAATAACTAGCCCATTTTTTTAATCATGACATTTTTCTGGTTCATTTTCTTTAGCCACACCTAAAACAACTCCAAATGAAAATGTTCATATTAGTGAACTACTACTACATTATGTTATTCGTACTGCTTTGTTAACTTTGGAGCTTTCTTTCAGCAAAAAATTTTAAACTTTAGTGTTATTTTACTACGCCAGGTTACCAACCAGTCCAAAAATAAATCAAAGAGGGTATGCTCATGTGCTTTATATATTTTCATAAGTTTCTTGAAAGAGATCCCAGGTCCCTCTTGAAAATGAGATCCAGATCTCAATGGGGTTTACCTGGTTAAATAAAGGAAATAAAATAAATAAATAAATAAATAAATAAATAAATAAATAAAGACAGGTGCAGAGAGAAATTTTAAGATCTGAAGAAGACACCAGCAACAAATAAAGTCAGAACTTAGATCTGGGAATCAAAACAAACTAAATTAAAAGGTTTTTTTGACGTTTTGAAGAGAAACTTTGTAATGCTATTATGAATTCATTACATGCAGTAATGATATGTCATGTATCTCAATTAGCTTGTTGCTAGATAGACACTGTAAAATATTACCTCACAAGCTTCATTTGCCAATCCATTGATCGTGGCAGAGGAAAAACTGCCTCTATTGTTTGCATACCTGTTTGAAATTGTTAAAGTTAGCTAGCACAAGCTAAAGCTAGGTAGAACAGGCAGAGTACCGTACATCTGACTAGGTTGTTAGCTTACACCACTTTAAAGATTTGCATACATTACAGTAAGGGTACAGAGTTAATCACCAATAAGTTAACAGATCTTAACTACTAAGAACTTCAAGCATTCCATCTAACTTAGCAATATCTTCAGGTGAACATTTAAGGTGACTATTATTTTTCAACTTAAAATTTGGAAATCTAAATTTCTGATTAAAATTGAAAGGCATAATTCAACTGCATCTGTCGACCAACCATACAATGAATAAAATGTGTTGTGTTACCAGACAACATACTGTCCACCTGCAATGGTGGTAAAATAAAATAAATAAAAAACACGATCACTGTGGTTGTACTTGTCATAAAAGGTTTGAGGTGTAATACAAATGAAATTCAAATCGAACTAAGCAGATTTCTTTTTGTAATACTCTTTTGAAAGGCGGCCACACTACACTTTTATTCATAATAGAGTAACTTGAGCAAAAGGTGATCAATTCAGCAGAACAACTCAGCTCAAAAGCCATTATGCAAGTGAAAAGTTCATCAAACACACATTCCTGTTCAGAATAATCAGCCTGTCCTCTGGCAGAATCGTCATGTTCTCAAGTTGTACAGAATGTGCTTGTGTCAGAATGTTTTCCTTGTTCCCTCTCTTCCTCCTTCTCTCAAAACACTGCTGACCGGGGTTCTCGGTATCCAGCCGAGCAATCACATGTCTCCCAGGCTTCAGTGGATCACACAACACAGAGACACAGAGCGAGATGGGCTGGGCAAAGGAAAGCAGGCTGATAGCAGTGGGGGCGGGGTGGCTTTCTCGGGTGGCTCGGAGCACGTGTTTGATGTAGACCAGCTTCTACCCTCAGAGACAAGTGAAAGCACGTGGATGGGATTGGGAGGGGCGTAGGAAAAAGGTGGACGGTTGGTAACGGGCACCTCTGCAACAGGAGGAAGCAGCACTCCTGGATCCATGTGACTCTGCTTTAGTTAGCAAATGGCTTCACTTTTCGAGAGAATGATAAGGTATGTCATGTGTTACGACACCTGAGCAGAGAGCTGGACTTTGTAATGCCGTGTTCAGTTAAAGAGGCTTCTGCTTCAGGGCAACCTCAACAGCCATCTGCTGATTTCACTGTAAAAAAAAAAAAAACATGCTGGTTTTTAAAGTGGATCTTGTTTCTCGTCAGTGAAATAAGTGTTTTATTTGTGGTCAGAATATTCTCTTACTTTTGAGATGAGTGTTGAAGCTGCTTCAGGGCAGTGAGGGAGAGCTTAGAAGTGAACATAAACTATTTTGACCTGAACTGTGATTATTTGTGATTATCAAATAAAATAAAATCTGTTTTCGAGAAGGACTGTGACCTACAGACAGGCCTTCTAAATCAAATTACAAGTGCAGGTCATTTATTTAAGCTAGTAGAATGTATTTATACAGTATATCGCATTAAAATTACAAAGTGCTTCATGAAGACATGAACAAAAAACATGAATGTAAAAAGTGCCATAAAATGCAGCAGTCTAGTTAAAAACCTGCCAGTGTCACAATGTCTTCAGTTGCTTCTTAAGAGTCGGTGGAGGAATTCACTTCAAATCCTGAAACTCATAATATAGATTCATTACACACAGAAAGACAGATCAGAAATGTATTTGTTCATTTCGATTACTCTGGCTTAAGGACAATAAATCTTTTGATTTTTTTTTGGAATATTAGAATTAGGCTAATTGCAAATTAGCATTTGAGTGGAAAAGCCTTCTATAAAACAACGGTTGCAATGTTTTATCATAAAATATCGTCTCATGTGCCACCCTTCAATAAATAAACCTCACTAAGAAACTAAAAAGAATGTTTTCTAATCCAGAAATATTGATATTTAAAACATCATGTGGATGTTTTAAATATCAATATTTATTTAAAATATTGATATTTTAAATAAATAAAATATATTTTTATTTATTTAAAAGATAAATAAAAAGATATTCATTTAGGTAGTGTCTAAGGGTAGAGTAGACACTACTCAGGGTAGAGTAGACACTACCCTGAGGGTAGTCTTTTAGTCTACCCTCAATCGCTACGGAAGCAGTTGCAGGTCACAATGTATTTGTCCGTGCATCCTTAAAAAGTCTCATACTCGTGTCTAAAATCAAGGCCTTCGAATGTCTTAAATTCATTTAAAACAATGTAAGTTGGTATTAAATATGTTAATCACAGGTTTAAATTTAGTTCTGGCAGAATATATTTAGTCTTGTGTTTTCTCTGTAGTACTTTTTAGTTTTTCTTGTGGAACTTTTCTGTTAGGCAAAGGTTTGAGCAGTGCAGACATCTTTACTGCATTTTGTGACTTGAGGTGGTTGGGGCTGCAGCTAATTTACCCTCGCCAGCAAAGTAGCATCTTTGTGTCTATCATGGTGCAAATTTATCGGCGGTTGCCTGGACGACGTTCATCTTCGTCACTGGCTCACTTCTGTTGCCAGCCCATATGATGGATGGTTCATTCTGTCCCACAAGCCTTAGCTCTACGGGGGTTGAGACTGTAGAGAAGCACAAACCTGCTGCCCAGAGCTCACAGCCGATGCAGAGCTGTGACTACCTGGCTTGGCGAGTCAGAGAAGTAGTAGAGGTGGGCTAACTTCTATCCCGTTGCTGAGTCTTTTTGTTTCACACGACGGACAGTCATTGACAAAAGGCACTTAAGTTCTGCTTTGAAGGTGTTTTGTGGCAGGGTCCTGGTTGCATGTTTGATGGCCAACTGCCCCTTGGACCCAATAGCTGAGTGAACTCGATTCAGTGACAAATCTAGACTGTTTTTAGAGAGGGAGTAGTCATTTTGGATGGAGGACATGTTAGACTGCTGCCAAGGCGTGAGTCGTGTAAATCAAGAGTAGTGCTCAGAGGTGAAAGATTAATCAACGTTTCTGTCTGCTTACAGAGAATTCCCGGCGTATGTGTGTGTGTGTGTGTGTGTGGTGTATAGGGGGGTGTGCGCGCGTGTGCGTATGTGTGTGTTGCAGAGACTGCAGAGTGTTTTAGCACCAGTCTATGCTGACACATAACATGCTGCTGGAGCACACCTGCTGAGGTTTGGTCTCATTCTCTCTGCTCCATTCTTCCTCCCCCTCCTCATTCGCCCCTTGCCTCTTGCCCCTCTCTCTAAACCCAACCCAGTTTCCTGACAGTGTGGTGAGAGATACGTTGGGCTGCGTCTTTGTTTGCGTTCCGTTGGCTTCCTCCTCTTTTTTTTGTTATTTAGTGCTTTGGCAGAGCAGAGATAATAGGAGCAGTGCCTCCCCCTCCCCCTCCCCCAGTATGGTGCTACATGCCAAGCGACCTGAGACGCTCTCTGACTCACAGCTCAATCCACTGACTTTTATTGGCATGGCTGTTTATCACAAGCACAACAGCGTCTACCACGTCAGTTTATGCATTTTCAGCATGATGAGGTGGCGAGTCGTTTGCTTTGACTAGAAAATACAGTCATCCCTACAGATGTAAAGAACATTAACGCTACTAGAGACTGTCGCTTTGGGAGCGTCCATTAAACAGCAAAACCTGCCGACAAACATTCAAATGACCAGAACTGGTCAGGGTGTGAAAGCATTGAATTTTTAGATTTGCCTGTGATTCCAGTCAGTGTTCGCCAACACCGGTGTTCTGGACAAACTTGTTGCTGCATCAGATTAAACTGTTGACACTCTCATCTGGGATTTAGTTTGCACTGTGAAATACACAAACAGACCTTTCTCTCCCTCTGAAGCTAATGAAACAGCAGGTTGGATTTCAGGAAGCCAATCCCAGCTCATCTTCAGTGTCACGTAGGAAAGTACCTTACCTGTTCGCACCATGTGACCGGGCCGGCATGTGTTGCTGAGTGGAGCAACCGAAAGTGTTGAAGTGAAACCTACACAATACATAGCAGCAAAAGGCCATCTCATTCAGAACAATAATGTCTTACAGACAATGAAGGCTGGTTTCAGTTTTATAAACCATAACCTGCATGTAGACGAAATACAGTTTCTCTGCAACTGCAGTTCATATCAGAATGAGGTTTTTTCGTAATATCTTATCTTTTGTGAAGGTCACTCCAGTCTTTGACTTGACCTTAAACCACTCTTCAACTAACTTGGTGTTATTCTTTGAGTCACACAAATCTAAGTACTTTATATGTCAAATTGCTCTCACTTTATATTGTTAATGTTTGATTTTCTATTGCTGTCCTTCTGACCACTATGACATGTGCTTGGTTAGGTTACTTTATTTAGATTTATTTGAATCAAAGCAGGACACAGAAGAGGTGAGCAGAACTTAAAAATTAAACTAATATAAAAATAACACATTGAGTAAAAATAGAAACAAAATCCATTTGGTAAAATTCAGCTTGCTCATTTCAATAACATCAGTAGGAAGAAGGAAGAAAGCTGTTTGTTTAGGGACTGAAAACCTTTCTCCCTGTAAAGGACACGTTTCACTGTGGACCAAATTCAGCAGCATCTCCACCAGGTTTTTGGCTTTTGTTCTGAGGGTGATGTGCATATACCTGGCAGGTTTTATATTTCTAAGGGATCTTCTTGTAATAAGATGAGTATCCTAATGAAGAAATGAAATTCAAAGTTAAGGAAACTTACAAACAGCATGGGCAGAGTCACAGGGGAATCAATGGTAAGAAAGTGAAGATCTATAGAAGCTTGGTTACTGGATAAGGAGCAGGTGGCTGATGGTTGCAGGTGTGAAAGAAGAGCAGGCATGCTGAGGGAAAGAGGCTGATAAACGAGGCAAGCTGAGAAGAACATAAACAACAACCACAACTGAAATCCACAATGAATAAAATCTGAGAACAAACAAAGAAAGCAAACACAAAGGAATAAACTGAAACGACAAGATTTAGGCTCTAAACAATGAAATAATCAAATGACAAAAACAGATGGAAATCAAAAATGCCCAAGAATTGAGACAGTTCCAGACCAGAACCCGTTCAGCTCTGGAGCACAGAACCCGTCTCCTTCCTGAGTGATCGTGGTTGGACATTTCCATCATGTCTCTGCTCATGTGTAGTTGAACAGATGACTGTGGATCCTTCAAGAATCCCCAGATGAACCAGAGAAAGCAACGTGATCCAGATATTAATTATAAAATTCAGCACTTGGTACAGCCAACCAGGCATTACATGACTTCTACATTGATACTGTACCTTTGACAGTGAAGGCACCAGCCTTTTATTGTGTCTAAAACCTAATATTGTAATTTCATCTTGGTCATGATTTATAGATTATGTGTATTTGAGATAATGACAAGTATAATCACTTGTAACATGTCTTTTTAGCAACTAATATTTCATTTGATCACTGCATAATAAACAATCAAACCTGTCAAGATGAGATATTTTTGTGAAGTATGAAACATTCCTCTATAACTAATGACTCATAAATATTTGTAATAGCAGGACTGAGCTGAAACTATATATTAAAAACATCTATTTAGCATTTCTTAACACATGCACAAGCACAGTACGATTCACGCGAAGGTACTTCCAATTTAAGCAAGGGATGTACCGTCAAAAACATTCAAATGAAATGGAAATCCTTCAGCTGCATGTGTGGAAATTTAACACACAATTAAGCAAATCTTTACAAAAAAACAAATGTCAAAACTTTTTTTTTTTCACTCCAACTTAAAAAGACAGTCTGTCTGAATGTAGACAGACTTCCCTCATTTAATCAAATGCAAAAAACCAGAGGCACTAAAATGATTAGTTTTTGTTTTTCCACATCATTATTTCCTTGAGTTGCAGCCTCACCTCTCAGCTCAGTCTCTCCTCTGAGCTCTTTTGGTGTCATAGTTGACAAAATATCCCAGAGCTCTGGTGGGTTGACACAGGAGACATCTTCACATAGAAACATGGATGTTGTTCAGCTGAGCAAAGCAGCACCAAATGTGTTAAGTAAAAAAATCTCCTACTCACTTCACACATAAGATTGTAGACTGTTGCTATTTGCTGGCATGGTCTTATATCCCACAAGTTTGAATATTTTCATCTGGAATTGTCTGAAACACACAGTGGACTCCAGCACTCAGTCAAATGGGGTCATTTTTCAGCAAGCTCATTCATGGTGATGCCTTTTTGGTGAATGGATTGATTTTAATTGATTGAATATTTATGCAGGTGTGGTGTAACATTGCTGATAGGCTGCCTTTAATGTCTAACAACACAAACACACTGTAAGGCGGGTCTATGTAGGAGCTCAGGGTCCAAGTAGAGAGAAAACAAGCTAATTATGACAACTTAGTGTAACATTGTTTATTTACATAAGGTAATTCCACGTACCTTATGTGTCAGTGCAGTGAAGGCATAGCGCCCCCTGCCTGCGTGGCCGGGTATATGGTGCTGGTTACTGTAATCACTGGCAGTCTTTGTGCAGTACAGAGTGTAGAAAATTATTACATAAAACATTTCTATTATCTCATGTACAGTGTGTGTAATAAGTACCTGACACCAGTCTTTTACTGTCAGTGTGTTTAATATTGTAAACACTCTGCATATTCAAGTTAAGCGCTAACTTGATGCTCTGTTGTAGCATGTTGTGTGAAGCTCTTTGTGGCGAGCTAATTGCACTGACCTGACACAGCTGTGCCATCATTCAGATTCATTATTTATGTTATTGTGTTATTATATTCTGCTTTAAAATGCAGTAGTCACTGCCAGACTATGGAGGCTGGAGGAGAGCGTGATGTGTAAAGACATCACTGCCAAAGCACATCCTCAGCAATCTGTGCACACTAATACTCATGAATTTCTTTTATTTTGTGCCGACAGTGGCTGATGGAGAATGAGGAATTGATTTGGTCTTAGGAATGATTAAAAATTAATTTTCAAGGCGGACAATTTAGAAGAAGAGAGAAGCTAGCCGGCTAACCCCGCCACTAGCCACCTTGTCTTAGTTGGTGTCTGGAACAGGGTTTGTCCATCACTTCCAAATCGGCGCCTGGGGGCCGTACCGCTGGCTTACCACCTCTGAGGAGAAAATGACATTACTGGGAATGTCTGCTGTTTAGTGATGGACATGGAGTTTGGAGTATCAGGGTTTACCAACCTGAGCTGTCTTACCGAGGCAGCAGGGACGTTGCATATGTCATTTAAAGTTGTTTTATCTATATTAATAAGTATGTTGTATTTTTATTCCACCATGGAAAACAATAATTTAAATAGGTTGCTACAGAGCTAAAATTAAGATGTGCTCATGCCCATGATGAGGAGACGTAAACCACTGGCCACAACTCTAACATCAGAGGATAGAAAATGACTCAGTCAGGTCCAAAAGTTATAAATGTCAACATCTGATATTTTCTTTTTTCTTTTCCTAAGAGTTTTTGCAGCACTGCCTACTGTCAATTTTTTTTTGCAACAGTAAGCAGACAGGGAAGAGGGTGGAAGACATGCAGCAAAGGTCGTTTGGACCAGGAGTCGAACCTGCGACGTCCGCGTCGAGGACTGAGGCCTCCAAATGTGGTGCATGCTAAACCCCCTGCGCCACCACAGCATGCCCCCATGCCCAGCTGTTTTCACCTGATCCTACAAAAACAAGACTGACGTGTTTCATGCTCATGTACTGCTTAATGCTCCTGTGTGGAAATAAAATTTGTCACATTAATGGTAAGAAACAAAAGCAATTATCTGATAAAACAAAATAAAAGTCTTCCGTGAAGCTGAGAGCAGGCTGCCGACGTAGGTTGGATTTCCTCTACGTTACATTTGATTCCTTCCAAGTCACACTCTGTCAGAAATTATTTACACGATAAAAAGTTGATTTGCGGGTACTGTGGTGGAGCAGGGGTGAAGTACAACCCCTGAATGGAGGCCTTAGTCCTCGACGTGGACGTCACAGGTTCGAGTCCCACCCTGATGACCTTTGCTCCATGTCTTCCCTCTCTCTCATTACCCACTTTCATGTCTAACCTCTATCAAATAAAGGCCACTTGAGCCAACAGAACCTTTAAAATAAAGCTGAACTGCATGTTTCTCAGTATCATATTGTGTAGCTGTGTAGGAGTCTTCAGATCCACAGGACCAAATCTTAACTCTGCTGATGAAATACACTTTTCTCCTTGTTTGCTTGGCTTTGTCTCACAATTAGTGTGAAAATGAATCATCATGAAGAACATGTTTTGGTGTTCCTGTTTTTGTCCTGGTGATTATGATGGGGAGTGGTGGTTATTAATAATCTATTTCCCTCAGATTATATTAGAGAAAGCAGGAGTGGAAACATAAAGTTTCCCCAGTTGTAAAATGTAGTGTGGTGTTTTGATTTTGGTTGGCTACATGTATGACTAATTCTCTCCTGACCACAAAAACAAAAAAACAGAGCTTTACATAAGTATTCACACGCCTTGCGTTTTGTTTCACAGTTGATTACATTACAACCTTCAAATGTCTTTTATTTTATTGGGAATGATTGTGATGGGCCTACCTGAGAAAACTGCATCAACCTTCCTCCACCTGTCAGTCTTTCCCAGCTGAAACGGTTGCCCACTCTTTTTTGCTAAGTAACTTCAGCTCAGTCATAAATTTTCAGGTTTTACCACAGAGGAGGAGGCGGCGTTCAGCCTCCTCACCACGGATCAATGACCATGTTTTCCTGAAACCAGCTGAGGAGACGGTGCTGACTCACCCGAACAATGAATCAGTCTGTGTTCCACAGAGCAACATGATGCTGTTGAGGGACACATCACAGCATCAAGGTGAAAGATGCTCACGGACAACATGATGCTGACTGATCACTGGAAGAAGATGTGATCCTGCTTAAAGATAGAGACACTTGACTCACTGCAGGAAATCTTAAATAAACACTCAGAATATCTTGATTGAGAGCTTGGAAGTATGAAGGACATTACAGCAAAGCAGGTGGAGAAAACAGAAGGTACAGCAATATGTTTAAAAGCACAACCTGTAGACAGAGCATGGCTTAGAACTCAATATGAGGCAAGATTGACAGATTGGTGTAGACATTCACCTCATGTTCAAGACCAACATTGGTTTATATTTGGAGTGGTTTATATACTTCACCGCACCGCTCCGTGTTCTCACTAAAAGCAGGAAGACAGAGCACATCACCCAGTTCTAAAGTCCTTCCACTGAGAGAATAAACTAAATACTGTGAGTTTATAAGTCACTGAACAGCTTAGCACCACAATACATTAAAGATCAGCTGGTGTTGTATCAACCTTCCAGACCACTCGGGTCTTCTGGTTCTGGTTCTGCTCTGCATCAGAATCAAACATGGAGAAGCAGCATTCAGCTTCTGTTCACCACAAATCTGGAACAAACTTCTATAAAATTGCAAAACAGCTGAAACACTGAGTTTCCTTTAAATCTGGGCTATAAACCCAGCTGTTTAGTGTGGCTTGTTTTGAACGAAACACTGATCAACATTTGATATGTATTGATGATTATGACGAAGACACTCAGTAAAATGTAATGTTTGCTACTGTTCGCAATTCTTGACCGTATTGTGTCTCATATTACTTTGTATTTTTGTTTTCATGGTGTAAAGTACTTTGATTGATATTCTTGTAGAGCAAAGGTAACTGCAGGCATTGCTGCTAAAGGAAGATGTTCCTGATGTCAAAGAATGTTCTTATTTGCATGGAGTCTCTCCAGATTCCCCCCACAGTTCAGAGTGCCCCTCCTTCATGTACAATGAGCTTTACATCATGTTTTACTTTTTATTCCCACATCAAATTATACCTGTAGTGTTGCCTTGATTTTTTATGCATGTTTGAGAAACCTTTTCATTCAACCATTCAACTGTGGGTGGCTCTAACTCACAGAGCCTCATAGAGCAGCCCTCCCCATCACTCCTCCACTCAGCTCCTTCAGACTAGCCAGCAGCAATTAGCAAACACCTGATGGAACTGCACATCTGCTGAGCTCATCACAGGAGCTACTTCTAGGTGCAAGGCTGCTAAAAATGTTGTTAAAGAGTTAACAAAGGAGCCATGCTGTCATGGCTTCTCTATTAAGAAGCATGAAGGCAGAGTTTCAGAAAGAGCAGGAGTTTTTAAAGAGACAGAGGCCCAATTTCAAGGTGTTAAATCAGAAAGACAAATTTCTTCCAAGTCATATTACAACTGAAGGTAGCAGTAACTTGATTGTGCTATAAAATGACACTATGTGGCTGAAAAATACATAATACTGCTCTTTTCAACAAGTTGTCTTATCGGCTGTTTTTGCTCAGTAGCCTCAGATAACAGCAACATTGTAAACAGTTGAAGCTAAACTACAATAAGTACAAGTAATGACGGGCCGAGCACAGCAGTCTGAGAATCTTGTGTGTAACTTATTATTCATCTCTTAAAAGTGGCAAAAAGTGTCTCATTCTGTCAGTTCCTGTTTAATACAAAACATGGCAGCAGCTCAAATGAAGCGGTCTCATGCATAGTCACACAAAAATGGATGCATGCCGACTGGAGCGAGTGATGCGTCCAAGTTCCTTCACGGCCTTAATCAAAGGCAAGCGTCGCCGGTGACACAAATGCTCACGGCAGAGGCAGCGGAAACTGCAGACTGTAGCAAATGCCGGCTCATCTCATTATCACAGACGCATGAGAGGAGCCACATTACCATTTCTAGCAGATCTGTCACTGTAAGTGTTCACGGGGGTGGGCAGGAGAAGGAAACAGCAAGGTTTACGCGTAAACATCTGGAACTGTGTGAATATTCGAGGACTGATTAAGCGCGCCGGGCCGTGTGCCAGCAGGTTTCATTAAGCATACGTTGTCACTCGGTGCTGTTTGTTTCTGTGAATTACAGAACATGTTTATGCTGATATGTGAAATCAGGTTTTCATATGATATATGAATAAAGACAAGAAAGCGTGCTTTTCACCGGATATAATAAACTGATTCAAACCGGTGGCTCTTCCTCTAAGTAACAGCGGCCCTGTGGTTTCTCTGAATGATTCATGCTGCGTGGTAAATATTTACTAGATGTTCTGTTTCATAATCAGACTAAGACTTAAAAGTGGCTGGAGTGAAATTAGACGTCCAACCACATGCACACAAACAACACAACTTACACACCCAGAGTGGATAATACACAAAAGAAATCTGTCACATTAATATTGAAATCTGGAAGTTTGGAGGATTTTTAAGGATTTGCAGATAAAGCAGTTTCAGTATGCAAAATACAGGGTGGGACATAAGTTTCCATCCATAGGAGAATGTAAAATGTAAATTTCAGATACCCAAGAAGATGCGTTTGACAAAAGAGCAAAGAATTTAAATTATACTAATGGCTGGATCGGGAAGCAGTCGCATGGCTGCACAAAACTTCACCAGACAAAAATGGAACGAGCGTCACACACGACACTGTGGCAAAACTTATTTGCAAGTTTCAGAAAACCGGAAATGTTGCAGATCAACCACAAAGTGGTCCAAGACGTGCAGCGATTACAGAGTCACACAAAAGTAAAAATGGTTGTCCAAAATAAATGTTTATTTTTTCTATGTATGGAAAGTCATGGCCCACCCTGTAGAATAATCCTGCACTAAATCTAGATCACCTATAAAGATGCATGTCATCAACATGAATGTCATTGTGGGGCTTTTACTGTCTTTGTTTTAAGGTGTTCTGATTCTATATCACATAACAGCAGTAATTCTGTAAACTGAAGAATAAGCCTCTTTTTGTATGTAAAGAAATTCCAAAGTACTTTATGGAAGTAAATGACATCCAATCAGACCAGCATGAACCTGAACTGACAGCTGGATGTTCAGAATCGAGTGGAAAATAAGATTTGGATTCTGATTATCAGGATGATCAAGGCTGACAATGTGACACGCTTTATGACTGAGTTGGGAATCCAAAGTGGTGAGAATGGAATATTATTTGTCAAGTACAGTTTATAAACAGTTCATTGGAATGGATGAATGGAACCCTTTAAAAGATGTGAGTCAAAGCCCAGAGCTACTGTAACAACACAAACAGCAACCTGCTGTCAGACGTTGTTATCTTGGTCTTTTCTTCAACACTTCCCCTTCAGTCCTCCTCCATACAGCCCCACCTACCATCTCAGGCTCACACTGTTCCTTAACCACACACAAACACACGTCACACACACACAATTCACACACACTCTTGAGGAGTTCTTCTGTATGCCTAATGAAAGAAGAGAGGGACATTGAGACAAATCATAAGGCTTATGCAGAGATATTACACTAACATACTTTTTTTGTCATGTTCATGAAACATTTATACAATATGTAGCAATGACTCATTATCATCATTGGGTATTGCTGGTATTTGGGTTATTTTAGTATGTATTTTATGTAATATAGAAACTGTTTTCATATTGCTGTGTGTGGGCCGTCCTACATGTTCCTCAGTGTTTTCCTGCTTCACTGTTGGCAGGTCTTTCACATTCTAGTACTGAGCCTAACACTCTGCTTACTGGGGTATTTCAGACTTTTATAACAGGTATGTTGGAGCATTTGAATGTTATCACACTCGGTCCCTCTGAGTCAGAGCTGTGAATGCAGCTAAAGCATGTTGATGTGTCATGGCTACCAGGTGTGTGAGGCACTGATCTACAGGCGACCTGCGTTCACTTCAGACTCTGTCTGTGATCGGAGGCTAAGATACAAAATACAGTCGTGCTTAAAAAAATTATAGTTATCCCATGACTTGTAAAATATATTACCTCGTGTGACCAGAATGTTAAAAAAAAATAGAGAAACAGAGAATTCCAGAAATATAAAACAATATAATGCATTATACTTCTAATTAAACAAAATTTGTGTCAAATGTTAAATTTTTGTGCAGCACAAATTTAAGTTTGTGCCGCTATCATTTTGGGGATAATTATATTTCTATAATTAGAATTATAATGAATGAGCAGTACTGCAAAATTTGTAAGTTTGCTAAAGTTTTAAGCACAGCCTGTTTCCTTAGGTCTTACCTTGATCATAGCTAGCTCACCATCGCTGTTAGGGCCTGGTGGTTGTGGCTCTCAGCAGCCAGACTCAGACATAGTGCACAACCAACACTTCTAATATAATAGCTGAAAATGTGAATGTGTAACTAGAAGACAGTGTGCAGGAAGCAGGTACTTCGCAACGTAAAAGGAAAAATCACATTACCATAAGAGTGGCCTTGAACAGAGTCTGTTATCCTGCTGGATCTCCCTGAATTAGTGGTTTCCTAAGCAGCTCATTGGGATGGCACTGGTTGTCCCTTCCTTCTGCGCTCTGCTGTGGCCTGCAGCTTATGTAAGCTGTTATCCAATCGGAAACTGTCTGGATCACAAAGCGCTCTGCTCTGTGGGCCTGTCTGTCTGCATGGTGTAAAGATGGGAGCAGAACAAAGACACCTGAAAGGGCTTAAAGTAACTAAAAACCCCACAGTAAACCATGATGTCACCGACACTCTGCGACTGTAAATACTTATACAGTAATGCTGCTGTGGTTTAGTCCACGTTCATGAGATTCTCTGGCTGCTTCTTATAATTATAAACATCTTGTTGAAGCAGGAATGGTTGGAATTGGAGAGAGGACAGTCAGTTTTCACATAAAGATGCTTGAAAAATATTTGGTAACACTTTGTTTGGCAGGGTGTGCATAAGACTGATACGACACTGTCATAAACACTTGTTATGAACATGAAAGAGTCTTTATGAATGTCTATGACATGAAGTGTCATTCCATAAATAATGACACTTTTAATGCAAAGTTGCTCAAAAAGTTGCATTAAAAGTCCATTTAAAGAGCCAACTTTGTATTATTTTGGAAATAATGACACTTTAGTGCAAAGGTGTTGATGACAGATGTTATGTCATGTTTATGACAGAGTCATGCCAGTCAAAGTGTTACCAAATATTCTCCAGAAAAATGCTGAGCGAAGGCCAACAGGTTGTCTGAGAGGAGCTGAAACCAAAGCAAGGTTCTGCCTCTCAAACAACTTCAGTCTAAATCAGATATGTAACATCTGTCTTCCACAAGTTTACAGAAAAATGAAGGTAGGAGCAGGTGACTGTCCTGTGGGATCGCAGCATGTTTTAAATGGGTAAGGCTTCGGGTGCCGATGCATCGTCCACAACCTGGTGGACATCTCCATGGCGACGCTGTTCTCCAGCAGTTACACTTCTACAGATAGCTTAACTCCGTGGTGCAGTCAAGTTAAGTCCCAATAATGATCAAAAGTTAATATATTTTTATTTTTTAATATCAAATGTCAATAAAGTTGTGTACAGCAATTTTGGACCATTTTCAAATAAGCTGACTTTTATAGATTGTTTTCTGTAAAAATGATCAGATTTGATCATTTTTACTCTATATATTGGCTACAGTGTAAAAAAAAAATTATTGAATGAAGTTGTTCATAGAACATGACAGCATTCTCAGGCTTCATGCATGAGAGCATGAATCTGGTCAGTTGATGGGAAGATGGACAGAGCTAAATTCAGGACAATCCTGGAGGAAAACCAGTTAGAGTCCACAGAAGACTTGAGGCTGGAGTGGAGGCTCACCTTCCAGCAGGACCACCACCCTGAACATAAAACCAGAGCTACAAGCATAATAGTTCTGATCAAAGTTCGGTTCAGACGTTGGAAAGGTCAAGCTCCAAACCCAAATCTAAAATCAGAGGCGACAGGCTCTATCTGTGATGGAAATAGGAAATTTGTAAAGAATCATTTGGGAAACTAAGTGTAGAAGTTCAAATCTGGTAAGAACCTGCAGCTTTAAATTAGAGTGACAGAAGGTTCTGCGCTGTGTTAATAATAACGGTTGCTAAATCTTAATCTCAATTTTAACTACCTTGTCTTATTTTTGTTCTTCTTTATGATTATGCACCACTTTGTGTTTGTCTGTCATGCAAAACCCCTAAAAACCATTTTGATGCTTATGGCAAAAATACTGCAAACAATTTCATGCTACAGTGATAATTTTGCAGGATCCTGTGTGTTTGCTGGACAGTTGATGCTCTATCAAACAAGTGATGCAGCCTGTGAGTTTATTTTTGCCTTAATTTCATGACTCCCGCTTGGTTTCCTGGCTTTATGCTGCTAATTAGTCTGGCATTGTGACAAGATACCACTGACGGTGGAAAACAGGCTAAACTCCCACATAGCAGAATTGATTTTCCTAGTGCAGAAGATTCTGGCTGTGCAGTGATTGTGTTGTGTCAGTATTTATTTAGGCAGGAGGTGTAAAAAGAAAACGCTGATTCTGTAATCAGAGTCTGATGGTGTCGGATCGATGTGCATTTGCACAAGCGGCCGCAGAACTATGAGGGGCCGTTTAGGACAAAATTTACGTTTTGTCTCTCACACACTACCAAAACCTCTCGCATACTCCAAAAAATAGCCACGCACACTCCAAAAAATTACGTTTTGTCTCTCACACACTACCAAAAACTCTCGCATACTCCGAAA